>PVJO010018587.1:0-36312 GCA_004026905.1 Hystrix cristata
GTGTGAAAGAAGGATCCATTTCATTCTTTCGCATGTGGATATAGTTTCTCCAATACTATTTATTGTTTAGCCAAAGGCTGTCATTTCCCCGCTGCATGTTTTTGTCACCATTGTTGAAAATCGACTGATTTTAAATGTGTGAATTTATTTCTGGATTTCTCCCTTGTTCCATCAGTCAGTGTATCTGTTTTATGGCAGTATCATGCCGGGACAATTGCTTTACAATATATTTTGAATTTAAGTAGTGTGATGCCTCCAGATTTGTTCATTTTTTCCAACTTCTTATAGCTATTTGGGGTCTTTGTGGTTCTGTATGAATTTTCAGGATTGTTTTTATATTACCCTGATATCAAAGTCAGGCAAGGACACTATAAGAAAAGAAAATCACAGGCCAATATACCTGATGAAAATAGATGTAAAATTCCTCAACAAAAAATTAGCAAACCAAATTCAAACATTAAAAACTTCATTCATTGCAATCAAGTAGGATTTATCTTTGGGATACAAAGACGGTTCAACATAAAACAAATCAATAAATACAGTGCATTCCATTAGCAAAATAAAGAGTAAAATTCATGGGATCATCCCAATAGATATGGAAAAAGTATTTGACCAATTCAACATGCTTTGAAATGGTCAATACTCTCACCATATTAAGTATAGAAGGAATGTACTCCAAAATAGTAATGACCATATACGACATATCAGTAGCTAACATCATTCTCGGTGGTGAAAAGCTGAAAGCTTTTCCCCTAACGTTAAGGACCGGACAAAGATACCTACCTATATTAGCCATTTCTTTTCAATGTTCTGGAAGTCCTAGCCAGAGCAATTCAGCAAGAGAAGTAAATAAAAGTCATCGTGGAAAGAAAGGAAGAAGGGAAATTGTCTCTACTTGTTGGGAATGCAATCTTATAAATATAAAATTTTAACAACTTCACCAAAAAACGTGTTAGAACTGCTAAATGAATTGAGCAATGTGGCAGAATACAAAATCAACTTACAAAAATCAGTAGTATTGTTATTTACTAATGCTGAACTCTCTGAAAAAGAAATTTAAAAATCCCATTTACAGCAGCAACAACAACAATACTTAGGTGCAACCTTAAAACCAAGGACATAAAAGACATGTATACTGAAAACTCTAAAACACTGATGAAAGAAAATGGAAAGATCACAAATTGGAAAGATATTCAACATTTGTGGATTGAAAGGATTAAAATGTACACACTACTGAAGTGATTCAATATATTCCCTATATGAATGCACAGAAATAGGAAAATATACTGATTTTTAAAAATTGTATTTAGAGCAGAAGGGTATTGGTACCAAGAAAGAGAAAGAAACAAAGGGCACAGAAGCAAGAATTCATAAACAGGGGCTGGGGATTTAGCTCAGTGGTAGAGCGCCTGCCTAGCAAGTGTAAGGCCCTGGGTTTGATCCCCAGCACCAAAAAAAGAATTCAGAAACAGATTCAGGTGTACATGGATGGTAATTTCTGACTGAGGCAGCACTGAAGAACTCTTTAGGAAGTACAGGATTTTCAGTAAATGGTGCTAGAACAATTGGTTGTTTCCATGCTCTGCCCAATAATTAAACTGGAACTTTATTCAAAACATAATAAAATTTATTACAGATGGTTGATAATCTAAACATGAAAGACAAAAAGATAAAACCCATATAAAAAGGTAACACTCTTAGAAGTAAGAAAGATTTCTTAAATATACACAAAATTCTAACCATAGAGGAAACAACTGTTCAAACAAGATACATTAAAATTTAGAACTCTGTTCTTCAAATTACTCAAAAAAATTATAAAGAACAAGAAGATTATGGGAGATGCTCACCACACACCAGCGATGTATCTGATGAAGAAATATTATCCAAACTGTAGAAAGAATTTTTAAAACACCATAATAAAAAGAGAAAAATTCAATAGAAAATTGGACAAAAATATTGAAATGTTACTTCACAAAAGAAGAACTCCAAATTGTCATTAATCATAAGAAAAGGTGCTTGCCTTATTTATAATCATGAGAACTAAAATCAGAGCCCAAATTCTCATTACATACTCACTGATTGACAGACATTTTAAAGTGTCATAGCATCAAGGTCCGCAAGGATATACAGCAACAGCAAGCTTCTAAACTGCTGGTAGGATTCTAGAATGTACAACCTCTTTGGATAACAATTTGACATTAGATTGGAAAGTTGATACACATGCCTGTGACCCACTACTTCCATGTTAGACATACCTTCAGAAAATTTGTGAACAAATACACCTGATTAATTGTGAAAGAATGTTCACACAATCACTGTTCTTAAAAACTTCAAACACGTAGTAACAAGAGTTTTGAAATAAAATTAGTTAACTGAAAAAGAAAAAACAGCTGGAAACAGTCTGAATGCACATCTTATAATACAATGGATAAGTTGTGCTGGGTTCAGACATGGAATACAACAAGGAAATAGAATTAATTACAATCGTCTGCAACAACATGGACAGGTCTCACAAACCTAACGTTAAGCAAGAAAGACATGAAAGTTACAGTAGGATTCCATTCATATAAAGTTTAAAGCAGTAAAATTAAAGTACATTTCATTATACAGATAAGAAAGCTATTTAAAAAAATAAATCAGATTTGCGAGAGTTGTTACTTCCAGTGGAGAGATAAAGAGTTGAGATCAGAAATTGCCTTATTACAGGCTTCAGAAATAACCACAATTTCATAGATCTTGACTTGAATAGAGGACATACAGACTTCTCTTTATAATTATTGCTATACAATATGTATCACTATTTCATAATTCTATATGTGTGTTGGATTTCTTAATTTATAAGTAAAATGCAAAAAATAAGGCCTATAAATATTGAATGCTAAAAATTTAAGATTTTTGATTTTATCAATATACTTCATTAAAAACTTAGTCTTAACATTGAAGAAATACAAAGGAAACAATAAGACACCAGTCCACCTGTAGAATGAACAAAAGCTTTTATTTTAAAAAGTTGTAGACAGTTTCATTGGAGATAGGAAAAGACAGGAACTCTCTATCTCATTTATATATATGAGACATATATGCTATACATATATAATATATATATGAGATATAGAGTCTGCATATATAATATATATGAGATATATATGCTATATAGAGCATGTATATGCTAATTAATGTATAACTCTATGCAACCTTCCTTGAAAACAGTAAGGAAGCATGAATTAAAAAAAAAAAAAACAATGGCTACAAAAAGGGGAAACGTCGGATCGAAGCCAATAGGCAAAGGGTCCAAGGGAACAAGCAGAGGGCAAAGGGGGAGGGGAATGGGAAGCCAGAGGAATAATGACATCTTAAAAACAAGAACCTAATAACCCAAACTTAAAACAGTGACACATACACTCGGTACTACAGTAACTTTACGTAGTTGTGACTTAATGCTGCATCCATGTGGTTGTTCACATTGCTCACCGTCATAAGCAAAAGGCACAATGTGTTATGCTCTGTAACCTTGTGTAAAAGCCTGTAAGTTTATGTAATTTTGGATACATTTTAATAAAAATCTATAAAAAAAAAAGTTGGTAAAAAAAATTTGTGCTTTGTACCAGAAACTAGTTCCAGGAATCTAACTGAAAGCAAAAAATCCAAGATATAAAAAAAAATTCATGACTATTCATCAGAAAATAACATTATATTAGTAAAATTTTAATTAATTTATATGTGCATATTAGGAGAATGGTTAAATGCATATTAAGAGAATGGTTAAATAAATATTGATCACTGAAACATTTGAATATTATACAGGTTAAAATTACATTTGAAGCCATTTTCGTATGGGAAAGGCTCATGATATATTTGTATACATGCAAATTATTAGAATATATAACACACGGTGATTGAGACTTGCCCAAGGTCATAATACTTGTAAAATCAGAGAATGGAATTGAGCCCAAAAATTCTCCAAAGAATGATTATGGCACAGGAGCACAGAGTGGAAACACTTGCCAATCTGATCATGGTGCATCATCCATAGAAGATAGCCACAGTGATAACTAGACATTACAAAAGCTTCTTTATGAAACCATGTCAATTAGTATACTGTGAGGATGATCAAGAACCAACTGTGTACTGTCGCCTTGCATATGTTGAGGTGATTCTACAGTGCATAATTTGACAAGCATTGTGTGTGAGAATACATCAGATTCCAAGAGCACACATACAGGTTGCATATTCAAATGGCAATACTAAATGAGTAGATAGCCATAGTGAAGGAAAGAACCCAGGGTGCTATCACCACTACTATGAAGTCATTCAGCTGGGGAACGTGTCATAATAGTGCTGGAGACATAGCTATACTGTGGCGATTATTCCGGTAGATATTGCATATGATTACAACTATTAAAACAAACTGATTTCTTCAGAAGTATATGCAACAGTACAAAAAGTATGAATAGCTATCACTTAATTTGGAGCAATGTATTATGATATGCACTCAAACAACCTTGTAAGACATGCTGAAAGGCATGAAACAAGTAGACATTTGGACACAAAAAAGGAGCAGAATAGTGATAGAAGAACAAACGCATGTAGTATACAGCCATTTTAAACCTATAGTATTTCATTCTCAGTACTGAATTACACAAGTATGATTCAGGCACAGGTATTCAGAGGGAATAAGCACAACTGGACAACTTCAGGCAGGAGAGGGTACCAACGATCTGCTTACGGAGTGTTTGCATTGCATGACTTATACATAATGCATGGAAAGAAGCGGCTTTAGTCCAGAAGTACAGGGTGACGGTATAAAAAGAATACCTTGGCATGGATCAAGAAGGCCACAGCACGTGAACATCCACCAGTGGTGTTTGAGGACTTGACCACAATGCATACCAAACAATCTCTGAATGTGAATTGAAATGAATGAAATGGGAAGAAGGATTCATGAAGCAGGAATAAATGCATATAATACATATGAAATCACGAGTCCTGTGATATGTGATAAAGACATCAAGCATTAATTTAACAAATGGCTTGAGTCCAGGTGCTGAAGAAATGAAAGTAAAACGTATATCCCATGATACATGCCCTAATGATCATGGTGTATGATGAAGGGGATGCTGCTGGAGTCAAAGTATTAGACTATAATGCATAATCAGAAAGGCCTGCACCATGAGCTGACAACCATTTTCTAGGAAGAGGTAACAATAATTCAAGAGACGATCTATGTGGCCCAAGTGTGTACATTAATATATGAAGGAATATAGCAAATGTCAATGATGCAAAACTGTCGCAATGCACCGGATGGCAACTCCGCAAAATGAGCTCTTCATCGTAAGTTGAAAAGATGACATGGAAGGAGACATCAGTGATTATTGTCCGGAAGAGAAACATCATGTATAAACTACTGTACAGTCCAAGATACAGAATATGGCATTCTCAGTAGAGGATCCAAATATAATGATTCATGCTCAGAAAATTGTGACTTCTTTGGTGCATAGACAGGGAAGCATGCTAAATGATCAAAAATATAGGAGCAGACGCACATGATTTAGAGCTTGTTTACATTGAAATCTTAGGAGCTAAAAATAATGCACTACAGGAACAAAGATTTGGGAGCAAAATCAACTGGCGATAAGGAAAAGGAAAACAATACAGTATATGCTTAAATAACAATGGGGCATGAACAAACAATCCCAGTGTTTGAGCTTCTGATATGCAACAACTTCAAAATGTGCGTCGAGACTTAGGGTACAGAAACAAAAGGATACGAGACACAAACTGACAGCTGTGATGGAGGGACACAAAAAGAAAGATCAAGATAAAATAAATTTGATGCATAAACTTATTTTCATGACAGGAAAATGGCAATGTCATTGCGACAGCAGACATGAGCAGAAAACCGTATGTAAGCATATCAGACAATCATGGTGATGCACACAGTTTTAAATATCATGTCCTTTCTCTGATATGAGAAAATCAAAGTATAAATAGCTTGAAGAAAAAATAAAAGATAGATAGTTAGGCAACACAGAGGTATTTTGGAGACGGGAAGGGGACTTGCAGAAAGAGGGAGGGAGGAAAGGGGAAGAGGAAGTAAAAAGGATTAAGATACAATACGCATATGTACCAATTCCCCACCATGAATGTATTTATTATGGATTGTAAACATACACGTACTCATAAATTTTAAAAAGAAGTAAGTAGGAATGGTAGAGAAAACAACAGAATAGCCCCTATGGAAATGAACACGGTAAAGTATTCTTTAGTTATGAAATCAGAGACATGGAATGGTCCAGGAGCAGACGGCAATGACCCAGTGTGTGATACCGTGACATATCTGCGCACTGTAAAACCTCCACTGGCACTTACATTCATCTTAGAGTGTGAGCGTGTACTTACCACAATCTGGTTCTTTCTATTCCTCTCCCTTCTCCACCAACTTCTCTCCCTTCATCTCTAGATCCCCTTTCCCCATTTTCCTGAGTACGGGAAAAATGTACTAACAAATTTTTTTAATTCCCTCTTCTAGCTACTTTGAAATATACTTGACATTAATGTTAAGGGCAGTCACCCTCCTGTGTAACTGAACATCAGCAATTAGTCTTCTTATCTAATTGTAACTTTGATCCAGTGTGATCTCTCCTGATGAGATTTTCTTAAATTCTTATTGAATTATCCTATGAATGTTAATTTGTATATATATTTTCTAAATTATGTAAAGTTTTTAATAACAATGTTTTACTTAAGGAATACACGTTTGTGTGAAAATTTTAGAATATTCAGAAAAGAAAAATTAAGAAACAAAATTGCTACTTATGTCATTATCCAGAAATAGTGGCTGTTCAAAGGCTGACAATATTTACTTTTATTTTCCTACACGAATGTACATTCAGAATCAATCATTTACCACATATAATGCTCTTGCTCCCTTTTCTGCTTTGTGAATATAAAGGTATATAATAAATATTGATTTTAATTTAGAAAAACTTCCAAGGTGATCTCAGAACATGTGCTACCAATCATGACAGAGAACATAACGGTCAGGTTGCTGCTATTCAGTAATTATTACATACCAAAAACCAAGCACTTAATATTTAATAAATATTTTACTCTCACAACAAGCATAGGTAGGTACTTTGTTACTGTTTTTTCAGTTTTTCTTTTTATTAGTACATATTTACATTATATAATGATTATTCCCTGTGCAGAGTTGGTACACGTATAACATATCACAATTCTTTTTTTATCCCCTTTCCCTCCCATCCCTCCCCCTCCCTCCACCTCGTGACCCCTTTCTTATTTGAAAAAAAATCTATCCCCCTACTTCTTATTAACTATCTTTTATTTTGCTCTTTAGTTATATTTGGGGCTTCTCATATAAGACAAACCAGTAAGTATTTAAGCTTATGTGTCTGATTTATTTCAGTTAATATTATGATCTCAAGGTGCATCTATTTCCCAACAAAGGACTCAAGTTTATCCTTCTTAATGGCAGAGTATTACTCCATTGTACATAAATATCACATTTTTTATCCATTCATCTGTTGATGGGCATATAGGCTGTTTCCAAGATTCAGCTATTATGAGCTGTGCTCATATAAACAATGCATGTATCACTGTAATATGATATATTTAACTCTTTTGAGAAGATACCTGGAAGGGGAATAGCTGAGTCAAGTGGGATTTCTGTTTCAGTTTTTTAAAGAATCTCCACACTGATTTCCATACAGATTGCACCAGTTTACTTTGCTACCAATGATGTAGAAGGGTTCCATTTTCCCCACAGCCTCATCAGCATTTGTTATCTGGTTTCTTGACGACAGTCATTCTTTTTGTAGTAAGATGCAATTTCACTGTTGTTTTAATTTGCAATTCTCTAATGGCCAGTGATGATGAACACTTTCCATGTATTTATTGGCCATTTGAACTTTATGTTCTGAGAAGCATCTATTGATTTCAGTTGCCAATTTTTTCATTGAGTCTTTTATTTCGAGGGGGTTTTTTTGAGTTCTTCATATATTCTAGATTCATTCTCTAGTTAAGGAATAGCTGGCAAAATTTTTCCTCGTTCCGTAGGTTGTCTCATCACCCTGTTCATTATTTCCTTCGCTATGTGGAGGCTTTTTAATTCGACATGATCCTATTTGTTGAATTTTGGTACTATTTCTGTTCTGTTCAGAAAGTCCTTGCCAAAGCCTGTTATCTTCCATCAGATTAAGCGTTTCTGTGTTAGCATTTAGATCTCTGATCCATTTTGATTTTCATTTAGTACACAGTGAGAAACATGGGTCTATACTGAATCTTCTGCATGTGTACAGCCAGTTTTCCCAGCATCATTTGTTAAAGTGGTTATCTTTCCTCCAGTGTATGCTTTTGGCCCCTTTGCCAAAGATCAAATAGCTGAACGTGCCTGGGGTTGTTTCTCCATTGTCTATTCTGCTCCATTGACCCACATGACCGTTTCTGTGCTAGTACCAGAGTGATGTTGTTGCTGTAGCTTTGTAATATAATTTTCAAAGAGAAAATTGTAGAGAATTGGAGATTGTGATGCGTCCTGCTTTGCTCTTGTTAGCCAGGATTGCTTTTGCTATTCCGGGTCTCTCCTGGCTCCATGTGAATTTTAGGATTGTTTTCTCTAGTTCTTTCGGGAACATTGTTGGTATTTTGATTGGGACTTTTTAAAATCTGTATATCAGTTTTAGAAGTTTGGACATTTTGACTATACAGTATTGGTTCAACCTATCAAGAAAGAGGGGATATCTTTCCATTTTCTGATGTCCTCTTTGGTCTTCTTTTCCAGAGTACTACAGTTTTTATTGTACAAGTCTTTCACCTCTTGGTTAGGTTAATTCCTAAGTATTTCATGTTTTTCCTGATGCTATTGTGAATAGTTGTGTTTTCCTAAATTCTCAGTGAGTTCATTATTGGTGTACAAGAACACTATTGACTTTTGTGTGTTGATCTTGTATCCTGCTACATTGCGGGACTTGCTTATTAGTTCTAGGGGCCTTTTGGTGGAATTTTTGGGTCTTCTATGTAGAGGATCATCTCTCTGCAAGTAATGATAATTTGACTTCTTCCTTTCCTGTACATATCTCTTTTATTTCTTTCTCTTCCCTGATTGCTCTCACTACTGTTTTGAGTACTATGCTGGGCAGGAGCAGTAATACTGGACATCTTTGTCTTGTTCCTGATACACAGTAGAGGAACAAAGGCTACTGCATAAGCAAACACATAGTGTATTGTCAAGCATCCATAGTGCATAAGCACCTACCACAAGAAACAGAGCATTTGACCACAGGCACACTCAGATGATTCTGCAATGTGAGCTGACATTCAGGATGATGGAGGCATAGGCAAACCCCATGCTGTCATAATGAATAAAATGTTATTTGTGGTACAGAAATTCCATTCTTCTATTTTGAGCTCTAGGATAATGACTGCATTTTCACATAATCATAGTGTACGTGCACAACTATAACACACCCTAAACATAGTACATAAGCAGAAAATGCTTATGCACTCTCAGCCCAGAATGATGAGTGAACTAACACTTACATGCAATGGAAGACACACAGGTAGATGAAAAGAATTACGTGGTAAAGATTGCACAGATGATCACATTATATGATCAAAAAGCCATGGTACAGGAAAAGCAATGCCTTGGTCTATGAGCAGTAGCAATGGTGAAAGACACTACAACGTATGTTCAGATGACCACGTGCAAAAAGAAAATAGATAATAAATAGGTAAATAAATAAAAAATATCACAGCTGTTTGAGTATTTGACCATGTGGTATTGGTCAATAAGTGCCTTGAAACATGATCTATCAATTACCTTACAGATACAGATGGCAATTGTACCCTGTCAACTATGGTCCCTTTATTACTTAGCAAGATGTGATGATTGATGAAAAAAACGATACAACAATGAGTAGCTTTGCAGAAAGAATAGAGGACTTTGGTACAAAATAAGAAACCAAGGCATAGCACCAGATGACTGTGTTGAATAGACAGCTACCACCACTAATTTAGTGTGTGACTGAAATACAAACAACGAGACAATCCCAGGATACAAGTTGACAATCACAATAGAGAATGAGGAGAAATAATACACATAAAACAACAATATCAGCAAATACTTAGCATTTACCATGTACCAGACACTGATCTAAGCATTTTACATTTAGGACTTTGAATCTTCACAACAGCCCTATGAAGTAGGTATTATCAGCATTTTTTTTAACAGTTGAGAAAACAGAGACACAGACAAGTAAAATGACTTGATCTACAGGAAATCAAGCTATTAAGCAGCAGAATTAGGACTCAAATCTAAGCAGTCAGCACTGTGCATATCCACTGATGGTGCCATGTTTGCACAGAGGGATGTGGTACAGGATTTAAAACACAGAAGACAGGAACAAATGGCCTTGGTCCAGAAGTAGACAGCAATGTAGCAAAAGTAAACACCATAGCACATGCTCAGACATCCGTGGTGCATGAGTGGCCACCGCAGGAGTCTGAGCATTTGACCACGGTGCATACTCAGAAGGTGCTGCAACACAGGCTGACATCCAGGTATAGGAGGAGATACTGGGGATGGAGGAGGAGGCGAAGACATCAGAATAACAAATAATCTGGGTGAAAAAATGACATTCATGGTACAGGAAATTCCATTTGATTACAGAGCAGACAATGATGACGCCTTTTCACGCCATCAGGATGAATGGGCCCAAGATCATTCTAAAACCTCGAACACAGTGAAACATTGGACATAGTCATATAACCATGGAAAATAAGCCAACACCCACTTCTAATGCACCAAGAGAAGAAGTATGGTAGAAAATCATCATGAGTGGAAAACTCATGGATGAATAGGATACAAGGTTGAAACATCTGAATACACGAATGTTTGTTTCAAAAGCAGGCAGGATAAAGGTGCATAGAGAGACACCATGGAACATCAACAGTTCATGAAAGCCATGGGCAATATGTGACCATTTGATCAGGATGTACATAGGTGCACAAAACAATCTACACTATGACATAGATGTCATGCCATGAGAGCTAAGAGACATAGATATGGCACAGGAACTTGTTTTCTAGGAAGAAAACCATGTTGTGGTGCCCACTCAGATCATCGTGCCTTAAAAAAGAGCCATTTTGCAGGAGCAAATAGCTTTACTTCATAAATAGATGTCAGGTACACCAACAAAGACCTGACACCATACGCTTGGATGACCATGTTGCATGAATAGCCACCAATATTTGAACATTTGACTGGGATGCTTGTCTACACAAACACAAACCCACAGCATGAACTGGAAGTGAAGATACAGTGACAAGTAGACATGATGCTATGTATCCGAAAATGCATGTGGTCAATAATTAATAAATCATAATTCTCTTTAGTCTCAGAACAGATGATAGTGATGAAATAGGTGAGCAAATGGCACATACTTAAATAGCCATGGTGCATGAACAGCCACCTTAGGCATTTGAGCATTTGACTGTCATGCATAGGCAATCCAGTGACAGGAGACAACAGTTATCATTTGGGAACAGACACACATAGTGTAAGAAAAGGCAGGAATGATCCAGAGTAGAGAGCCATGAAAAAAGAATACATAACCACAAAACACAAACTGATGTGTCCATGATGCACAAAACGCCATTTTCCTGGAGAGTAGTAGGCAATGAAAGTTCCTGCTCAGGAACCATGGGGTATGAGCAGACGAGCATGCTGCGTGCTCAGACAACCATGGTGCATGAGCAAAAACCTATAAAGAACACAAAGGCAGGTGGATCGAACACAGGAGCGGATAACCTAACAGAGAATGCACCCACACAGACAGGCTGTATTAATAAAGGAAACATGCTTTCTTTAGGCCACGGGCATACGGCAATGATGCCAGAGGGGATAACATGGCACATTCCCAGAGAGTGTGGTGCATGAGTAATTACCACCAGTGTTTGAGCATTTCACCACGATGCACACCCAGACATCCCAGGAGAGGAAAGTGGTGACTGCATTATAGGGGCAGATGACGGAGGAAGATAGTAATGATAGAGGAGCTCAAGGACATCAAGCTGTTAAGTGGTAGGAGCCACAAAACAATAGTACCAGAGCTAATATTATATAATATTGCATGTGCCACAGATATAAAGAGAGACCTTTGTGGCATATGCTCATACCATGGTGCTTTACACACTAACCCACGTATCAGTATTTGACCATAATGCACACATAGATAACTTCATAATATGAGCTGATAATCTTAACACAGAATCAAATGGCACAGTGTCATCATCATCCTCATCCCATAGCTCTTAAAACTTGCCAACCAGCATTCAAAGTATTTCATGTGTAATAAACTTATATAATCGTCACAACAACCTCTTGAGGTCTTAGTTTTGTCACTTTGTGGGAAACCGAAGCATAGACATATGAATTGCTGTATATAAGATCTCATAACTAGTAAGTGGACAATCCAGGATTTGGATCCAGTTATTCTGGCTTCATTATTCATTCTCTTAAGTACAACAATTAATGACAATATGCTGTGATTCTCTTGACAGACACGATACACAATTTAAAAACAGAGTAGATGAATGAGTGGCTTTTTTCCAGAAGCAGATGGCAGTGTTGCAAATGTAGACACCAGAGCACATGCTCAAACATCCGTGGTGTGTAAGCAGCCACCACAGGAATCTGCACACATAGAAGATCCTGCAGCATGAGCTAATACAAGGTGACAGGAGTACACGATGATGAAGAAAGAGAGAATACTCATTTCAGCAGCAAAACACAGCGCACGAACATATAGATGGTACAAAATATTCATTGCCAGTAAAAGAGTAGACGATGGCTGCGAATTTTCATGCAAGCATGGTATTTAAGTGGAAATCCATAAGACAACTTCAAAAAATTAAGAGAGTAGAAATTCAGTATGCATGTTAATATTATCACAGAAAATGGGTCAATTCACATATGAAAGATAGGACAGATACAGTGTCTCAAGAAATAATCACATAGTGAAAATTCCTCAGGTGACCAAAAAATAAAATAAGAATGCATGGAATTGACCCAAGAGCAGAATGATGCAGGATGCTGAGATGACTAAGATGCAAGACAAGTTTCACTGAATACGTGTTCATGATGTACGGCCAGATGCCTGTGGAAAATAGCCTGTCACGTATGACACAGGCACAGATGGATGTGGTACCAAAATGAACTATGGTATGATTCTGACTTGGGGAGACACGGTATGCAATCACAAATAACCATGCAAGCAGTGGACAACTTTGGTCCAAGAGAAGATGGCAATGATACAAAAGGAGACTCGCATGCACATGATACCTTAGCAAAAGTAACCATGGTAGGCCTGGGGTTGTAGCTCAGTGGTAGAGTGTTTATCTAGCATAAATGAGTCCCTGGGTTCATTTCCTGCTACCACGAAAGAACTGGTGAATGACATATAGGCTTTGTGTTTAGGCTATGCATAAACTCAAAGAATCTTATTACAAAAATATCCTAAAATATCCTATTACATGAGTGAACAGCTATGATACTGTTAGTAGACATGACATCAGAGCAGTTGATAAATATGGAGAACACATCTCTTGTGCAGAAACTCATGACCACAATCCAAGAATTAATCTCCACACTAAAGATGTTGTCATTCTTCACACTGAAGATCACAATGCTGCTTTTTTTTTTTACACACTTGTGACGAGTGATCAACATTCATCGTGTATGCACTGATAACCCCAGTTGTTATGGTTCCAATCTAGAATGTTCCCCCGATTCACATGGAGGGAGGCTTTCAGAAAGTGATCGGATCATGCAGGTGCTATGCTCATCAGTGGATCTGTCCACTAGAGAGCTCAGCAGCTGAGTGTGTTGTTAGGCCCTGTGCCCTGGCTGGGGGCATGACCTGGAAGGATATATCTCCTCGCCACCTTCCCACCCTGCCGAGGCTCCTCCCTTCTCTCTCTGCTACCTGACCACCACAATATGAGCAGCTTTCCTCCACCAGACCCTTTCACCATGCAGCACCTGAGTTGGAGCCAGCCAACCATGGTCTGAATCCTCTAAAAACTGTGAGCCAAATAAACTTCAACTCCTTTAATTTATGGGTATTGGGCATTGTGTCTTAATGATGAAGAAATTGACTAAGACAACAGCAAATGAATAAACCCATACAGTATACAAACAGCTGGATCTCCAACAGGTGTGGTGTCCATTCAAATGTGTATCTCCATTCAATATCTGCAACATGGGATCAAGTTTTCAGTCATGGAAACAATGGCAATGGTGCAAAATGAGGACACATGCTATATGCTCAAAGAGCTATGGTATACAAACAGCAACCTCTCCTGTTTGCGCATCTAATCATGATGCATATCTTTGCAACCTCAAAATGTGAAGCGTGAATGATAATACAGGAGGATATATCACAAGAAACTACCCACAATGCAGGATCAGATAAGCATGGTAGAGAAACAAAGAGCAACACTGAAGTGGGAGACAGATGTGACTGATACATGAGTTAGTATCTATGCTGCAAAATGTGATAATCACGACAGGGAAGGTATCACAGATCAAGCTCAAACCTCAGTGATGTATGAACAGACAACACCGTGGGGCTTGTTCAGGTATTCAGATGGTCATATACTTAATTTAGAAGCCATAATACGAAAACAAAATCTTCAAGGGCATATGTTATTATACAATAGGTTGAATATTGGTATTTTATAATGGCAGCCTTTAGAAGCAAATATAAACGGTATTGTTACAAAAAAAAATGCTACACACCATGCTCAAATGACTGTATAGTATATGAATATCTCCCTCAGTGGTTCTTACCCCCCGAACAAGATGCATATTCAGAAAACCCCTGTATACTATCAGGAAGCCACGAAAGCCATTGTATACTGTGCTCACAGCCATCTATTAAAAATAGAATGTAGTAATTTACAAGCATCAAACTACAGTAATGTATCACACAGTGCAATCAAGAAATGCAGTAAACATGACATGTATGAGACTGTTGCCAGGGTAACCTGCTACACAAAAAATGATCGAAAACATACTGTGAATGTTCAAGTTTTTTTAAAAAAAATATATTACAGTAAATGGCGCATTGCAGTTAATTCCCCCTCATGCTTAGCCCATCATTCTTTCCACTTTCTGAAGTGATTCTGGAAGTCCTCTGTGACTTTACCAAGGGCAGAATGATGCAGGAAGCTGGGATGACTAAGATGCAAGGCAAGTTTCATCAAATATGTGTTCATGATATACAGACACATACCTACAGAAAATAGCCTTGTGAGCAAAAGCATGGGGAATGCTACTGCCAAGTGCCATCTAATGGAAAGGCAGGCTAGTAAAAACATTAGTATGTCCCCGACCACCTTATTCATGAGATATGGCACCGTGCAACTTGTGGTTCTTCTGCAAAGTCAAAATGACCATGAAAGTTAAACACTTTGAATTAATTCGGGACATCAAGGCAGCCACTAGAACACAGCACAACTAAAGACACTCATGAGGGAAGACTTCAGAACTACTTCAGAAGATTTCAAGAACGATGGGATAAGTGTGTTCAAAGTGAGGGGAAGGATTTTAAATGTGATTGATGGCAATGTATCTTTTACTGTACCAATAATTTACTGCAGTAAATTATTTTATTTAAGTGTTCACTGTATGCTTTGATCATACCTTGCATTTTTACACTAAACTTTAAAGAGAAAAAATTGCACTCTGAAATAGCAATGAGGGAGAGAGCGACAGAAAGAGTTTGATCAAGGGCCAGTAAATTAGACGGGAGTAAGAAGCTCTGGCGCGTTACTGCACCATACAGTGAATCTAGGTAACAATAATGTGCTGTGTATTTCAAAAAGCTAAGGAAGGGAATTAGAGTGTTTTCACTTTTGAAAAATGATGTTTGAGGAAGCCTGATTTAACCATTACACAATGTAAAAATGTGTCAAAATGCTACATGCTAAAAAATTTAGAAAAACTATTTTAAAATTCACAATAAATAAAATATTTTAAAGCACACAGTAGTCCATAAATACGTATAATTTTCATGTTTTATGTATCCATTAAAATTAATTTAAATTAAAAATAAAGTACAATGGAATAATGATCAGATATATAGTATAGGAAATACATAAATCAATGAGGCAGTTATTTATTATCCTTATCAACTATTATGTGCTGCATATCATTTTATGTGCTATACTTTTATACTGACAGCACAGTAGGTCTGCTTATACCAGGAACACCAGAAATATCTGAGTGATGCAATAGGACTTTTTCAGCTCCATCACACTGTTACGGAACCACCATCAGATATACAGTCTGTCTTTGGAATGTCATTATATATTTCATGACTGTATCTGGTGACTACAGTCAGCATTGAATGTGAGAATACTGCACTGATACGTATGTTTAAATAGCAGAGCATGCAAATCAATCAGCGAATTATGAGAGAAAAATTACAATACAGTAGCCTCGAGCTCTGGTTCAAGTGCACACTTCCACGGTGAATGTTCAAGTAAGCTACAAACAAGGTAAGCGACACATAACACAGAAGTACAGTCAAACCTTGGATTGCAAGTAACTTGTTCTGTGAGGGTTCCACAAGATGAACAGACACTTGTAATAAGGTTTAACTTAATAAAGGAGTGATGCCCTGCAATACGAGTTAGTATGTGACACCAAATGTCACATGATCACAACTGAGTTAATGGCTCTTCTTCTTCCTCCTCCTCCTCCTCCTCCTCTGCTTCCTCTTCTCCCTCCTCCTCCCCCTCTCCCTGTCCTTCTCCCTCTCCTTCCCTTTCCCTCTCTCTGCAGGATCGTGGGTGATCATCTGCCAACAGCAAGAGGTTATGAAGGAGATCTCATCTGCAGAGGAGGAGAAGAAAAAGGCAGAGAAATCTCTCACTTCAAATGAGATTAGGGAGATGTGTGAATGTGGGAAACAGTGCAAAATTTTATAGAAAAGCACCACCCAAACAAGGCTGTAGTGCTGTGAGCAACGAATGTGTTTAACAACAATACAAGGTCACATTTCCGTGAAATCCTCAAAGGAGGCAAAAGCAAGGAGTCACTGGATAGGTTCCTTGTTAAAAGTGCATGAAAAGAAAAGGATTCCACTGAGCCAATAGCTACCAGTGATTCCCTTAGTAATAGCGAAACTTGCCCTACACAATAACCCTCCTCTTTTGTCTCCTTCACACCAGTCAAGGAAGTTTCAAAGGTAAGCGCAGGTTAATTTGTTTTTCTTTATATTTTGTATTTAATTATTCTTTATTATTTCGAATTGTAATTATTCTTTATTGCAAATATTTCCTTTATTGCAAATATTTCCTTTATTATTTTGTACTGTAATTATTCTATGGGAATATTTTTGGGTTGTGGAACAAATCATCTGAGTTTCCACTATTTCTGTTGGGAAATTCGCTTTGATATACAGTACGAGTGATCTGGATTACAAGCATGTTTTCAGAATGCATTATGCTCCAAAACCAAGGTTTTACTGTAATTGGCCCTGTCTCTTCCCAAAGAATCCTGAGAAAAGGTGACCGTGGTGAGTGTTCAAGTACCTATGATTCATGGGCAGATGTAACTGAAATCTGTTCAAAAATCTTGACATATGACATTGTAACCATGGTTCAGGTTCATGCGCATACACCTTTGTTACACAGGAACAGATGTACTACTTATAAATCAGGAGCAGAAAGCCTCTCCTGGATGTCCAAAGTGCAGAGAATCATTTTAGAATGGCAGAGGGCAATATTACGGAGGCAAGTAGGCATGGAATGTTATTTAAACATAGGACCAGCTGCTGATGATTTGCGCCAAGATGTCCGTGGTCTGTGCTCAGATGATTGTGGTGCTGAAGTAGATGCCAGTAGCAAAGGGTTAAGGAATGCTCGAATGACCATAACGTAACACAGCTCTTACGTAACCAAACATGACGTTAGTTTGTTTTGAGGTCTATGATGCAGTAACTAATATTAAAGTTACTGACAATGACCACCATGTTAAATATATCAGAAGAGAAGAAAACACATACCCAAGGCCATAGTGAAGGGACAGAAGCAAATAACTGTAATGAAGAAATTATGGAACATAAACCTAGTTCACCATTCCATACAAAGCAAAAGTAAATAATCACAGCATTGGAACAGACAGTACGTAAGTGAAAGTAGACAACTGTATTTTTTTTAATTTTATTTATTTTTTTTAACCAAGAACATGTATTGGTACATTGTCCATATATTGATCACATTAACATGTTTGTTTTGTACCTGTACATGGTGTCTCTTGGTTCTCCCCCCCACCTTCCCCTCCCTTCTGTTCCCTCCATCTTATTTAAAGCAGGTTTATTTACAATTCTCCATGATTTCCCTTTCCCCTTTCTTCCCATTTTTTCCCTTCCTGCTTTTCCCCCCTTCCCTCTTTCTGGTACTCCTCTAGTAGACAACTGTATTTTAGAAAGAACAAAGGTTCATGAACAGGTGGCCAAAGTGTCTAAAGAGACAGTGCTAGCACATCATGTCCAGATGGTACTCCTCTAGTAGACAACTGTATTTTAGAAAGAACAAAGGTTCATGAACAGGTGGCCAAAGTGTCTAAAGAGACAGTGCTAGCACATCATGTCCAGATAGCTTCTGTGTGTGAGCCAAAGGCCACGGTGTAGGAGTAAGTGACCATACGCAGAAAAGCACACAACCATGCGTGTGCTCAAAATCCTTTAGTGCGTACATGAACACGCCTGGAAGGGAATCAGATGGCCACAGCAAGAAACAGAAAAGAAGAACATAATCATAGTGTGGGGATGCATCTCTAAAATGTGTGTGGAAATAGTTATAGTATGTCAACATCCAGTCAACATACAAGTGGGAAAGAAACTTTTAAAGCCTTGAGATACAAAAACGGCTTGATGGTTGACTTGGAGAGAACCATGCTCTGGTAAGAGAACAGACCAATTCCCAAGGGGCAAATTTCCTAGCCTAATAAAGACTAGGCACATCAGGACTGGGGCAACAGAGAGGTTAGACTGAATGAACGCCAGTCCTGACTCTTGGAAATACTGAGGAGAACACAGATGTTGCATCACAGCCATTTGAACTAGCAGAGTAAAATGATTAAACAGACACAGTTTTATTCACTTATTCACATTCTAAGCATAATATTTCGCAATTCTGTTAAGTTCTAACAACACGACATTTAAGAAAATAAATAAAATGCTCAACTTCGGTGACCTGGTAATTTACAGGGAGAACCGGGAATGATAAAGTGTGATTCGAGGAATGGAGGAAAATATAATGAAATGAGTGATGTCTGAAGTGAGACCCGAATGATAAGAACGGTGACATTCAGACTGAATAAAGAGGACAAAGACTCTTCCGTCACCCATGAACATCAAAAGGGCAGGAGATCATGCTATGTTAGAAAACAGAAAAATAATTCAATTATCCTGGAGCAAAGCCAAAGAGTAGGTAGAAATAAGGCCAGACAGGTAAGTAGGAACAGCTTGAGCATGGGCTTGTAAGCCATTTCAATGATCTTGGGTTCAATTTTTAGAGAAGAAAAAAAAATTTTTTAAAAACACTGAAGTGTGTTGTCACAAAGCAGATTTGCATTAGAGAGAGAACTCTGGTTTCTAGGTGCAGATTTGGCTCAAAAAGCATACAACTGGAGTAAAGATCCAAAGTAAAATTGATGCTGGAGAATGGAACAAAAATTGGATTCAGATGTAGTGAAGTAATTCGGTAATAGCTGGAAAAACAACAATAAAATCTCCAGGAAGACTGTTGAAGCTCTTCTCGTAAAGCGTAGATGGACACTAAGGGAGCCCTGGCAGCTTACTTATGTGACAAACAGCATTATGAGACAGCCCCATACCACATACTTCTTTTAAATGTATGAAAGCTGTTCTCACATTTGTTATTTTATGCTTTATTAACATTATTTTTAATTATTTGGTTAAGAACATATTCATTAAAATTATATAGAGGTGGCTCTATCAGTGTGGCTCCAACATTTTGGCCTCACAATCTTTGCTCTCCAGTATTATGACTGCAAATGTGTACAAAGGGACTTTACGAATGAAATTGTTGGTGATCAACTGATTTTAAAACACCGAAACTATTCTACTCTCTCTTTAGTGGGTCCAATGTCATTAAATGGGCCTTCAAAGGTAGAAGAGGAAGGCAGGAGAAGAGGCAGCAGAGAGTTCGAGCATGAGAGAGACTCATGTGGCGTTGCTGCCGTGGAAGGTAAAGGGATCCACAAAGCAGGCAACATAAGCTGCCTCTAAAGCAAGAAAAGCTTTGGCCAACAGCCAGCAAAGAAATGGGGACCTCAGTTCAGCAACCACAAGAAAGTGAAATATGTCAACATCCTGAGTAAGCTTGAAGAAGATTTATCCCCAGAGCTCCCAGAAAAAACTGCAGCCCTGACAACATTTTGATTTTACAGAGTTGTGAGATGAAAAATGTGAATTTTTTTAAATTGCTAAATTTGTGGTAGTTTGTTACGCCAGCAACAGAAAACTAAATTCTTGGTCTCTTTAGCTCAAAGAAAGAGGAGGGTTATTCTTCTATTTCTTGTAGATTGTGTGATGATGTAATGAATATATATGTTTTTATCTATTATATATGATAGATTAGAGTACATGGTACTTAACGAACCTCCCATAAATGACTGCAGGTGATTGTACCTTAATAATTCTTTCTGTTATATTTTGCCACTCATTATCGGATTTTAATCCTGTCACACTCCTGATAGGTAAATATGGTAAGAATTTTTCAGCCCACCTAATATATGAAGATCTACAATACAAACCAGTTCTTACTTGATCACAACTAATGACTGTGTGTCAAAGAAGGGACTGAACCCAACACTTCTGACTCCTGGTCAAGTGCTGTTTCCAGAGTTCACTTAAAATGTGAGTGAGCCTGTGCCCAAAGAGGCAGCAAAGACTGGAGACTTCACTTGTACTGTTGGAAGGCAGAGGAGCACTTCCTGGCCTCGTTGTTCACTGATGCCTCCGCAAGGCCGGCCTGGGCTCTGGGAACAAATCCTGACTCTTTGCAAGAAATATGATTTCACAGTGGGCCTGCTGGGAGACCATTCTAGGAGAGCAGTGGAGACTGTAAGACACAGCAA
Source organism: Hystrix cristata (assembly GCA_004026905.1). NCBI lineage: Eukaryota > Metazoa > Chordata > Mammalia > Rodentia > Hystricidae > Hystrix > Hystrix cristata. The sequence continues at coordinate 21,194 of PVJO010018587.1, forward strand.
TTTGGATAAGGTCATGTAGAAAGCAGCACTAAGAGATTTAAGAATCTGATATAGCTGTCTGAAGAGCAAAAACCATGCAGTTCTTAAACCCAGAGTGTTCTGGTTTCAGCCAAAGCCATTAATCCTCTCTGCTTCCTGCTTCTTCAGCTCACTCGCGCGTACCCCTCCCAACAGCTCCACAGTTCATCTTGATTTCAAAGTTCGAGAATCTCGGATATAAATCCAGTGCAATGCCTGAAGCTAAGAAGCAACCACAGGTAACAAAAACAAATGGTTTCCAAGGTACGTCTATATATCCAAACTGAGAAATGCAATAGTACAAGATCCCCTTAAGAAATACTGTTCATATCTGGACAAAGGGGGAACCAAGGCAGAATATGCAATTCCAGAAGCTGATGGGGGAAAAGCACCTATTTTCTTCTCCTGCAGACTGTGTCAATGCTGATTTCTACCCAGCCATCACACAATCCATACAGGTCAAGGTGGAGAAAGACAGTGGGGGATTCATGGCAGTCCAATCATCCCGCAGCAAAGATCAAACCAGGTCTGGACGATGCCATCTCTCATTGCTACACAGATAACTTTGTGAACAGATTTTAAATGAGCTCTGAGCTTGGGGCATTTTACTTCTTCTACTGGACCTCAGTTTCCTCATTTTTATAAGAGGGATGAGTCGACCTGGATGATGACTAAACTTCCATGTCTAATAATATTCTACAATGCAGCGAAATACCAGCTAAGAACAAAGAAACAGCATACACAGTACTGGGTCTTTTTCACTTATTGTTTCATGGGTCTCAGCTATGCTTAGGATTAGAAACCTACAACTCTACCAATTCCCAGAGCATAATAAAAGAACATAAGTAATGTGAACAAATATTATAAAATGTTAATAGAATATTTCCATAAAAGTTGATTATATAGTATGTTACAGATACTATACTAAGAATGGCACTAAAAATATTTTTAAAAGTAAAATGTCCTTTGGGAATAAATGAAAAACAGCTAACATTTACTTTAAGGCACAATTAAATAACCAAAACAACATTATACACACTGAGTCATTAGCCAAATGGGGAAGAAATCATTCATGGTCTGGGAAGACCAAAGAGAGTGTAAAATTGGAGAAAGGAAGTGGCATTTTAAGAAAAAATCGAAAAACTACTTTAATATAAGAATAAATAGGATGGACATTCTGCAAGAGCTAATACTTCAACATCTCAAAATGTTAAAGGAATACTCTAATTTGGAAGCAGATATTTACGCAAAGTCTACAGGAATCTTCAGACTTAACAATAAAGTGTTATTATGCTCTTTACTGAAATGAGGAAGGAGATAAAACCCACTGTTAACACTACCACTATTCAATATAGTACTCTAAATTCAAGGAAATTTCTCTAAAATCACTAGCTGACCACTAATCTAACAAAACATCAACTCCAGTGACCAAAAAGTGATATGGTATTTAGAAATACATTTAAAAGTCTTTAAACAACAAATTAGAACTCACAAAAAGTAGCAACAACAAATCCTGGGGTGGGAGGAAAATGTAATATCTATAGTAAACAGTATAATATTCAAATATTCTGCTTTAGGAAAGCCCAACACACACAAAGATATTAAAAAGTATGGCTCAAAAAAAAAGTATAGCTCATTCACAGGAGATAAAAGGAATTTAATAGAAACTGGCCCTTTTGACAATGCCTCAGCAGTACAGACTATCGATAAAAAATAAAAATTATAAAAAGAAACCAACTAAAAATTCCAAAGTTGAAAAATGCAAGTATTAGAATGAAAAATTCACTAGAGGAATTCAACAATGGATTTGAGCAGCAGAAAAAAAAAAGAATCATTGAACTGGAAGATAGCTCAATTCAGATTATCCAGTTCAATGAGCAAAAAAAATAATAATAATAATAAAGAAAAAATGCTGTGACACCAGATATCTGCATGCAAAAGAAGAAATTGGAAACTTTCCACTTACCATATGCAAAAATTAATTCATGGTGGATCAAGCATTTATATCTGTGTTAAAACTATAAAATTCTTACATGAAAAAATACAGGTACATTCTCACAACTGGATAAGACAATGGGTTCTTAGATGTAAAACCAAAAGCACAAGCAACAAAAGGAAATATAGATAAGCTGGAGTGCATCCAAATGAAAAAGCAATGTGCATGAAATGACACAAGACAGTGAAAAGACAACCCATGAGTGGGCAGAAGTATCTGTTAGTCATTTATTTAGTAAAGGTCTACTAGCCTCGATATATGAAAAACTCTTAGACGGCTCAATAACAAAGAAAAACAACCACCCAATTAAAAGATAAGTGAAGAGTAAATTTTATGAAATGTGTATTATATTTCAATAAATCTGTCTTTTAAAAAACAGATCACACAAAAAAAAAAGATCACAGAAAAGTTTTCAAAACTACTCCCTACTAAAATTTTTAGAAAGCAGGCAAAGGATTTGAGTAGATGTTCCTCCAAGGAAGATACGCAATGGGCAAACAAGCACATGAAAAGATGTTCAGTGGTAATAGTCATTAAAAAATGCAAAGTAATATCATAAGATACCACTACATAACCACTAGGATGAAGATATTTTCAAAAGTAAAGACACGTGTTGCAAAGAATATGGAAACTCTTACATACTGCTGGTGGTCAGATAAAATGTTTCAGCCATTGTAGAAAACACCATCGAAAATAAATTAAACACAGAATTGACATAAGACAGGAAGTCCACTTCTGAGTATATACCAAAAAGAATTTAAAGCAGAAGTTAAAAAATGCATATGAATGTTTATAGCATCATTTTTCACAATAGAAAAGAGATGGAAACAACCCAAATATTCATCAACAGAAAACCAAAATGTTGGCACATCCATAAAATAGAATATTATCCAGCCATAAAAAGGAATTAAGTACTGATATATTCCACATGGACAAATCTATAAAACACTATGTTTAATGAAAGAAAAAAGACACAAAAGAACACATATTACATTATTCCATTTATTGAAATCATTCAGAATACATAAATCCATACACAGAAAAGGCCAATTAAGGGTTGAGGAAAAGGAGGACTAGGAACAATTGCTTAATAGGTATGAGGATTCCTACTAAGGTGACGAAGTGTTCTGGAACTAGATAGTGATGACCATTGAACAACAATGTGAATTTACTAAATGTCAGTTAGAAATTTTAAATGGAGGGGGGAAGAGAGAGAGAGACAGAAGGAGAGAGAAATCAAACTTAAGAGATCAGTGGGAAATTTATATGAGTTCCAGAGTAACTGGAAACAGAGGAAGAAGTAGAATGAGCATTTTAAAAATTAATGACTGAAAGTCCCCAAATTAGAAAAAAAAAATATTCTATGTATCTATCATCTACATATCTAGGGAAAATAGTAAACATCAAGTTTTTTAAATTCAATTTAACCCATTCCAAGGCACATTAGAGTTGCATTTTCAAAAGTTGATGACAAAGAGAAAATTTTGAAAGTAACATGAGAGAAGCAACTTTATCTTGCTGTTTTCCTACCAAAAACCTTACAAAATGAAATCCCAGGCCAGATGGCTTCACTAGAGTATTTACCGAATATTGAAGAAAGAATTGACACCAATTTGACAAAAATCTCTTGTGGAAATTAGAAGAGGAAGGAATAGTAACAAACTCATTTTGTGAGGCCAGAATTACCCTGATTTCAAAAACCAAAGGCATACAAAAAACAAAAATTATAAATAAATATCCTTCATAAATATAGATACAAAAGCCTCAAGAAAGTGTTAGCAAAGTCTAGCAATATGTAAAAACCAATTTCTACTGTGACTAAGTAGGATTTATTCCAGTTATGCAAGGTTGGTGCAACATTTAACAATCAGTCAATTTAATCCACCACAACAAAATGCTAAAGAAGCAAAATCATATGATCATATACATCGATGCAGAAAAATCATTTTGAAAATCAAACACCCATTTGTCATTTAAAAAGTAACTTTCAGCAAGCTAGAAATGAAAAGCATACCAAAATTGACAAAGAATATCTTAAAAAATCAGTTAAAATCAAATTACTGGTGAAATACTGAGTGCTTTCCACCTAAGATTCAAGGCAAAGGTTTGTATTCTCACAGCTCTTACTCACCATAATACTGGAAATCCTAACCAGTGTAATAAGGCAAGAAAAATTAAATGAAAGTCATATAGAATAGAAAGGAAGAAATGAAACTTCTCCTGTTAGCAGATGACAAGATTTTCTATGTAGAAAATCTCAAAGAATCATAAAAAAAACTAATAAAACAATTAACAGGTGAGTTTGATAAAATCAAACATTATCAAAAATACACAAATATTAGTCATATTTTATATACTGGAAACAAACATAGAAAGCAGAATAAAAATACAATTCTGATTGGAATAGAAACTAGTAGAAGCCCTCTGGAAAACTGTATGGCAGATTCTTAAAAACTAAACACGGACAAGCCATGGGATCTAACAATCACACACTTGGGAATCCGTTACAAAGAAATGAAATTGTGCGTACCCATAAAAACCTGTACACTGGTAATCATGCCAACTTCTTTGTAATAGCTCCAAATAAAAAACAACACAAAAGTATTTCAACAGATGAATGTATGATTCTGGTACATCACTTCTCTTCTTCAGAATATTACTCATTCAGCAATAAAAATGAACCGAATACTAGACTGGTCAGTGCAATAACTTGGACAGAATTCAAGGTGATCATGCTCGAGATGTCAATCTTTCACCAAAAAAAATACAGATGATAAATATGCATATGAAATATTATCAGTATCAAATGTCATTGGAGAAATGCAGATTAAAAATGAGATGCCACTACCACTCATATGAATGGTAATTCAACACACTGACACTAGCAGATGCCGCTAAGAACATGGGGAAAACGGAAACCATTATTGAATACAAAAGGAATACATAAGGAGTGCAAAACAGAATAGCCAGTGTGGAAAATATTCTGGCCTTTACTCACAAAACTAAACATACTCTTAACATACAACTCAGCAATCTCACTTCCTGTTATTCACCCGAATGAGCTGAGACATGTTCTCACAAAAAGCTTGCACACAAATGCTTGTACCAGTTATATTCACAATCGCAAAACCCTGGAAGCAACTGAAGTGTTCTTCAGTAGATAAAAGGATAAGAGAACTGTGGTACATGCAGATAACTGAATATCATTCAGGGCTAAAAAGTGGACTTTCAAGCGACAAAAATACAAAACCAGGCAGAAGCATAAATGTCTATTGCTAATTTAAAGAAGTCATCTTCAAAAGGCTATGGAGTATATGGTTCCAATTACATAACATTCTGGAAAAGACTACACAAAGATTGGAAAGGTCAGTGTTCCAAAGATTGAGAGGAGAGCAGGATGAATAGGTGGAGCCCAGGGGGTTTTTAGCAGTGAAATTATTCTCTAAAAATGGGTATCAGTAATGGTGGATTCACGACATCATGCATTTGTCAAAGCCCAGAGAACTGTACGACACGAACTATGAACCCTACTGCAAACCATGCACTTTAGTTAGTAATAATGTGCTAAATATTGACTCATCAATAGTAATAAATGTACCACACTAGTTAATATAAGAGCCTAATAATAGGGAAAACTGAGAGTGTGAGGATATATTGAAACGTTCTGCATTTTCTGCTCAACTTTTCTGTGAACTTAAAACTACTCTAAAACATAAAGTCCATTAATTTTAAAAAGCCAATTTCCAAAAGGTTACATAATATATAATTAAATCTATATATTATCACACTGACAAAACTATAGAGATGGAGAACAGGATGACTCTAGGAACGCTTCACAAATTTGCGTGTCATCCTTGCTCAGGGGCCATGCTAATCTTCTCTGTATCGTTCCAATTTTAGTATATGTGCTGCCGAAGCAAGCACACGATGACTCTAGGAAAAGAGGTGGAGGGATGCTACTCTGAAGAGGGAGTTTCTGTGTGATGATTGAACAGCCCTATGTCTTGATCGAGGCCAGAGTTACACTAATATATGATTAAACTGCATAGAGCTACAGACATATAGGCAAATAAAAATGAGTGCACTTGAAAAACTTCTTAAATACCTGCACTATGATAATGTTGATGAGGTCTATGGTATGGTTTACTTAATATCGTACCGTAGCTATACCAGAATTCCCACTGAAGTAACCCAAGTAGAGTTCAGAGGGATTTATGCACTATTTTTGTAACTTTCCATGAGTTTATTACTATTTTTAAAAATTATGACAATGAAAGACATATTGCCAATAATCTCCCTCAAAATGCATCATTTTGAACGCAGCTATCCGATCATCCTTCTTGCCACTTTCTGAAGCAGTTCTGGAAGCCTAATTCATGAATGTCTTTAGTTGTGCAGTCGTGGCTGCCTTGTTGTCCTGAATCATTAAAAACCTTTACCTTTCATGGTCCTTTTGACTTTAGGAAAGAGCCAGAAGTCACATGGTGCCAGATCCAGTGGAGAAGGTTGAGTGAGGGCACAGCATCATGTTTTTAGTAGCCTGTCTTTCCGTAGGATGACACCTGTCAGCAGCATTCACTTACAGGTCATTTATTTAAAAATATAACTATAAAATCATCTCAATTAGGGAATAAGTGGTTTCCTTCCAAATAAACCATAGCTCGAAGAAGAAATGAAAATTCAGTTAGAAAATATCTGGTGCTACATGAAAATAAAGGTATGGTGCATCAAAATTTGGGAGAGATAGATCTTTTGTAAAAGGGAAGGGGATGCTGTTTTTAATTCTTCTGGGAAGATGCCAAGCAGAGGAATAGCCGGGTCAAATGGAACCTCTAGTTGTAGTTTTCTGAGGAATCTCCACACTGATTTCCACAGTGGTTGGACCAGTCTACATTCCCACCAACAGTGGAGGAGGGTTCCCTTTTCCCCACAGCCCCACCAACATTTGTTATTGGTTGATTTCTATCAAGAAATCAGCTATTATCAATAGCTGTTCTTTCTGGAGTGAGATGGAATCTTAGCATTGTTTTAATTTGTATCTCTTGAATGACCAGTGATGTTGAATACTTTTGTATATATTTATTTGCCATTTTTACTTCTTCATCTGAGAAAAGTTTATTCATTTCAGATGCCCATTTTTGGCTTGGGTCTTTAAATTTGGGGGGAGGGTCTGATTTTTCTGAGCTCTTTATATACTCTAGATGTTACACCTTTGTCTGAGGAACAGCTGGTGAAAATTTTTTCCCACTCTGTGGGTTTCTGCCCCACTCTGTTGGTGATTTCTTCACTGTGCAAAAGCTCTTCAATAGGATGTGATCCCAAGTACTGATCCTTTGTGTTATTTCCTGTGCAGTCTGAGTTTCATTCATAATTTTTTTTCCTATACCTATATCTTCCAGAGTTCTTCCTATTCTATCTTCCAGCAGATTTAGTTAGTGTTTCTGTTCTAATGTTTAGATCTCTGATCCACTTTGATTTTAATTTAGTACATGGTGAGAGACAACGTAAATAAAGCCTTTTGTAAATAAGGAGGGGAGGGGGAGTGGAAAGGGGTGGGGAAGAGGGGGAAACCAAGATGTATCATGTATAGGTACAAATTAACTATGATAAATGTGATCACTATGTATACAATGTACCAATACATGTTCTTGGTAAATAAAATTAAAAAAATGGATGGGGACAGAGAGATGGAAGGGGAGGGAGAGGAGAGCGGGACATAGAGCCAAGATGTGTTGTTTACATGTACTGAATCCCCACAATGAACGTAATCATTATGTACTGCAAACATGTACTAAAAAAAAAAAACCTCCAGAGAGATACAACAGAGCCATTACTACAGGGAAATTTATAGATTTAGAGCCATATTATTGAGAAGAAAAAGTATAAATATGTAATTATACAACTGAGGTAGTAAAACAAAATCAAGTCAAAACCAAAGAAAGTAGGTAGAAGAATACAATAAATGTAAAATCAGAAATTGATAAAAATCTATAGTAAAGACACCTACAAAAAACGAGTTGTATGATAGAAAAACTGAAAATCCACCCTCAAATTGATGAATAACAAGTGAAAACACACAAATGACCAATGTTAGTAGTGTAAATGAAGGCGTCATTACAGATCTAGCAGATATTAAATACATAAGAAGACCCATTTTGTAAAAATAAATTTTACACCAAGGCAAAAATTTAGACTGGAGCTTCTTAAAGATATAAACTTTTTATATCTTTGAGATACAGTTTTTAAAGTCTCAATACTTCTACAACTCTTAAAAATCTGAGTCTGTAACTAAAGATTTCCCTCAAAAGAAAGCTTGAGGCCCAGATGGCATTACCAGTGAATTCTTCTAAACATTCGAAGAATAAATAGCATCACTGTTACATAATTTATTCCAGAATGTTAAAAAAAATGGTTTTTCATACCAACTCTCTTTTGAAACTAACATTACTTTAATCCCAAAGCCTAACAAATGTCAGCAAAAAAAGGAAAATTGAAGGCCAATATCATTTATGAGCATAGACACAAAAATTCTAAAATTCACACATAGATGCACACTCACACCGTTCCTTTCCTGTGTTTCAAAATAACACTAAAAATCAAATAATGCAATTTACAAATTAATAAAATAATCACGTGAAAGACTCAAAAGATCCAGAAAAACAATGCACAAAATTCAACAATCATTCAGGATTTTTAAAATGCTCTTTGCAAACCAAAAAACAGAAACATCATTAAGCTGATGAAGATTATATGTGAAGAAAAGCCACAGCAAAAGTCATATTTAATGATGAAATAATGAAACTTTTCCATCTGAGGTCAGAAATAAGTGGAAGATGCCTATGATCTTAACTTATTTTCAGCACCGGGGTAGAGATCATCAGTACATAGAAAGAATGTGAAAATCAATTCTATTTGGGGCTGGGGATATAGCTCAGTGGTAGAGTGCTTGCCTACCAAATGCGAAATGCTGGGTTAGATCACCAGCACTGGAAAAAACAAAGATACATAGATATAGATATAAAGATATACATACATATATATATATGAAATGCAGAACCACAAAACTTCTAGGAGATAACACAGGATTCTATCTTCATGATATGATTGATATTGGGGGAGACGAGGATTTCTTAAATAGAACAAAAATGTTCTAGCCTAGAAATAAATGACTGCTTGATTAGCCTACATTAAACTTAAAAGCCTCTTGTCATCAAAAGACAACATTAAGAAAGTGAAAAAGCAAGTTTCATAGGACAGTGGAAGATGTATGCAACACACATATCTCACAGAGAACTAGTACTCAAGATATAAAGAACTAAAAATCAGTAAGAAAATGAGACACAACCGAACAGACAAGTACACAGATGATTTGAATGAGTTTCTTAAAAAAAAAAAGTAAAGAGAATCCAGATGATTACAAATCATGAAATGTTGCTCAAGCTCACAAATCGTCGGGAAAATGTACATTTAAAGTACTGTGATGAGATGCCAGAACACACATAGTACAATGGCTAAAATGTAAAAGCACAAGAGTGTGAAGTGCTAGAGAGGAAGGAGAGACACAAAATTTTCACATGCTTCTGGCAGGCATGGACGTCAACCCGGAAACTGTGGAAGCTCCTTGTCAGTATCTACCAAATTGAACATATATGCATACCCTATGAGCCAAATATGTCCAGCAAACAACAACAAAAATTTCATACATGTGTTTTACTGCAACGCTCCTCATCAGTGTATAAAACTAGACACAAAACCCACCAAAAGCAGGGTGGAGCCAGGCATGGTGGTGCAGGCCTTTAATCCCAGCACTCGGTAGGCTGAGGCAGGTGGACCACCAGGAGTTCAAGGCCAGCCTGGGCTATGTAGTGAGATTTTGTCTCAAAGACCAAAAAGAAAAAAAAAAAGCAGAATGGAATGGAGTAAAAAAATGTACTCTTTCATTTAGATCAAGTTTAAAAACAGGAGAAACTCATCTGTAATATAAGAAACCCAGGTATCAGTTTTCTCTGGGGAGAAGAATTTGAAGAATGACTTGAGAACAGGCACACAGGGATGGTTCTGTGGTGTTAATTTTCTATTTCTTGATCCAGAGAGTGGGTATACGGGTTTGTACAACTAATAAAAATTCACTGAGCTATACACACACTTCTGATTTTGCATATTATTCCATGGATGTTAGACTTCAATTGTTAAAACTTTATTTTTACAAAATTTTTTTTGTTTTGTTTTTACTTTTTACAATCACTAAAAATAAAATGTGAATAAATGGAAATGTAGTGCTTTCTAGCTGGAAAAAGCTAATTATCTTAAAGATAGCAACGGTCCCCAATTTTTGTAAAATTCAATGTGATATTTAAAAAGTAACAACATAATTCCCTTAAAATAAAAACTGGGGAGATGTTGGCCAAACCTTTCAAATTTTCATTCGGACAGGAAGAGACCTATTTAACAAGGTGACTTTAGTTAACAATGTCATGTCACTCAGACATCACTAGAAGAGTAGATTCCAAGTGTTCTCACTACCAAAGAGTGACAATTATTTGAGGCGATGGAGGCACCATAAATGTACACCTCTAATTTTTCAATTAAAAAAGAAATAAGTACATCAAGCTTGTTTTAAAGTTTTAAAGGAAATATTTACAAGCAATTTAACAAAGATAAGATTTGATCTCATAAAGAACAAAATGTACCACGATCTATAGAAATAAGCTTCGGATCCTGTAATATGTGCATGTCATCGCGTATATGCACCAAAATGCTGGTAACAGGTGTTACCTCCTACAAGAGAAACTGGGTGGCATTTGTGTAAGAATGAGAGAGAGATGTATTTTTCACTATACACAGTTTTATAACCTTTGAATGATGACCTTTGTGTGTGAATTATTTTTTAAAATGTAATTCTTTTTAAAATTAAAGCTTAAAGCCAGGAGTGGTGGAACACACCTGCAATCCCAGCACTCAGGAGGCTGAAGCAAGAGGATTGCCACAAGTTCAAGGCCAGCCTGGGTTACATAGTGAGTTCAAGGTTAGCCCAAACTGTCTCAAACACACACACACACACACACACAAGATTAAAAAAAGTAAAGTTCAGAACTGGAGTAATAATGGAAACACAATCAATTAAATTGAATCAAGGGTCGCATATCTACATCCATGTGTATATAGAAGTTTTAGGAGTTTTGTGGAGGGATGAAAAAGCTATTCATGCTTAATGAGGAAGTCATGGAGTATTCAATAAGTTGCAATGAACAAATGGCCAGTATTTATAAAGAAAAGTCAGATCAATTGAGCACAAGGGAATATAATACTAAAAATGTAAACAATAAATACTGACTATATTAAAAATAGAAGCTTTTTTTTATAAACTTGGGAAAGACAACTAAGATTTAAGTATATATTTTGTGTATTATTAGTATACATTTATTTTTATTTTATTTTATTTTATTTTATTTTATTTTATGTAAGTCTCTGTAACAAAAGACCTTACCAATAAAGTTGAAGCAAAGCAACAGACTGAGGTTTAAAAACCAAACAGTAACATTTCTGACATAAAGATTTTATGAAATCAGTAAGTAAAACATTAACCAAAGTACAAGACTGATAGAAAGATGTAGACAAACAATTCACCGGGAAATATTACAAATGGTTAATACACATATAAAAATATACTCCACATTAATAGCAGTCAGAGATATACATATTATGACATCAACATATTTGTATTTAAAATCTGTGGAAAGATAACTAACATATTGATTTAAAAGTTAGGTATTGTAGGGAGAGGAGACCTGATTCATGGGAATTGTGGAAGGAACCACCTTTTCTGTTGTATGGCTTTATTTATCTTATTTTCTTTTTGAGCTATGCTGCTGAATTAATTTTCTCTGGGTCCCAGAATTCTTTCAAAACCACTCTTCCACCATTTCCTCTCTCTGTGAATGGTACCACTACCTAACCAGTTACAGAATCAGAAACCAAGAAGTCGTCTTTCTCCCCCCCACACAACAGCCCCATACCTACTCCATTTCAGTTTCTCCATTGTACCCCTAGACTTGCTCAAAACTTCATTTCTTTTTCCATATTCCCCTAGGACCTTAGTGCAAGCTATCACGAACTCACTCCTGGCCACTGGTAGCGTCTCGATACATACAAGAAATATTGACAAAATGTCTGCTTTGTATCTGATGCTGTACAACCTGGTTTTTCCATCATTTTCTCTTGTCTCCTTATAATCCATCCTACATAATGCTGCCAAGTTTAGCATTTCGAAATCTGATTCATCAGTAGCTCCCTCAACACTTAAAATGCATCAATAGCTTCAAGAGAATTTTTAAGAATTATTTAAATAAACAAAATTGAACCATATAATCTAGCACCAAACTACTGCTTCAGTCCCGTATTCTTGTCAAGCTCTAGACTCTCTAGCCCCAGGGTCCTCCTTCCAGAGTCCACATTGCATCGTGTGGTCCATCCTGCGTAGATATTGGATTGCCATAATATCAACAGACCCTTGGCTAATAAATTCTTCATTTAAGAAGCAGTGAGGAAAAAAATAAGCCATTTTGTAATAATGAGTATTTATAACCGAATATACTAATAATTATGTATGCATTGATTAAATATTCTGGTTGAAGACAAATATCATCAGGTTGAATTGACAAAAACTATATTCTACATTCAAGAGACACACCTGAAGTACTATAAGGAGACAGAAAGTTTGAAAAAAATGGAAAAAGATATAACAATCAAAAATTTATTCAAAGAAAGCTGGAGCTAAACCAATATCAGACAAAGTAGACATTAAGGTAAATATCATGAGCAATAATAAAGCAAGACATTTGGAATAATAAAAGTTTCCCCTCACCAGAAACATATAACAAATCCAAATTTGTATGTAACTAATATTGCATTAAAAATAAGAGGTAAGACATGAGATCAAGAAAAACTGGTCAAACTACAATGAGAAACAGACAATAAAATAATCATAGTGGGAGATTTTAATACATCTCTCTCAGTACCCGGTAAAACAAGGACAAAAACAATCAGTAAGGCCAAGCAGCACCTGAGAGCTCTAACAAACTGGACCCAACTGATACACATGGGACAGTCTACTCACAACCACAGAATCTACCTTCTTTTCCTAAATGCACAGAACACTTATGAGCCTGGTCCATATTGGAGGCTGGAATTTGGCAAACTGTATCTGCAGAGAGCCAGACAGTGAACACTTCAGGCTTTGTGTATTCCATCCCTGTGACTTGTTTTTTTTTTCTTTTCAAACCACCTTTCAAATAAGTAAGAACATTTTTAGCTTGGGACCAAGCAAAAACAGTCCATGGGCCAGATTTGATGTATAGACCAAAATCTGCTGAGTTAGTTCTAGACTATGAACTAACTCTCCACCAATGTCAAAGGATTGAAATTCTACAGATTAGGCTTTCTGGCCACAGATAGTGGAGTAAGAAACAATCAAATGACAATGAGATTAGAAAATTCTCATCATTTGAAAATTTTAAAAATATACCTCTGAATAACCCTGACTTAAGGGGGAAATTACATCAGAAATTAAATATTTTAAACTGCATCATAATGAAAACATTACCTATCAACATTTGTGGGATATAGGTAAAGTCAAGTTTAAAGGAACATCTGTGACCTTCAAAAGCATATACCAACAAACAAGATAAGTGGATAATTGCCGAGCAAAGTACCTTATTATGGTGTTAGAAAAAGAAGAGCAGGGGCTGGGGATTTAGCTCAGTGGTAGAGCGCTTGCCTAGCAAGTGTGAGGAACTGAGTTCACTCCCCAGCACTCTCCCCCCCAAAAAAAACAGCAAATCACACCCAAAGAAAGCAGAAGTAATTAAGAAACATAGTACCAAAAATTAATAAAAGAAAAAACAAATACACAATTGAGGATAATCAAAAGCAGAAGTTATTTCTTAGAAGATATTGACAAAATTGATAAACTCCTAGAATGATCAAAGAAGAAACAAGAAAGCAAGCATAAATAATAAAGTACGGAATGCAAACAAGGATCTAACTAGAACTCCTCCAGATAGTAAAAGATTTCATGAAAATATCAAGGTCATCAACTTGAAAACATAATTAAAATGTTGAAATTTCTAGGAACACACAACTTACCAAAATTGACTAAACTCAAAATAGAAAATCACAACAGTCCTACAACATTAAAAAATTGAACTTATAATGTAAAACTGTTTAAAAAAACTTTAAGCCCTATATGACTTCACCATTACCTTCCTCAAACCCATTGAGGAAAGCACAACACGAACTTTGCACAAGCAATTCCACAAAATGATGTTGTTTTCTAAAGTTAGCAGATCTTTCGTAGCAAAATTTGGCCAGGGCAAATTTTTACAGATCAGTGTTTCTAATGAACGGTGATGCAAATAAATAAATAAATACACAGAGGTCTGTGATGTCCCACGCCAAAGTTTGAGTGTCCTCGCCTGCATCTGGGACACTGCCCTTGATCAGGGAAGTGCTGTCTGGAAAAGGCTCACAGGCAGCTAAAATGTGAAGCACGTGAACAAGATAGGGGGAAACATCACCTTAGCCATGCTGGCTCGAAGTGTCCCTGTGCAGTGACACACACTGGGCAAGCACCCTGCCACCAAGCCATATGCCCACCCCCAGTTCGTGCCTTTCAGACCACTTTAAGAAATCCTTCCCCATGTTAAATTCAGAAAGACACCTCTCTACCTTCTCTTTTAAAGAAACCTTTGGTTTTGGCTTTGGTTTTTGGTTTTTTGAAACAGAGTCACACAATGTAGTCCAGGCCAGCCTTGAACTCACTGTGTAGCCAGGGCTGGCCTTGAACTCACAGAGATCCTCCTGCCTCAGCCTCCCCTCCCAAATGCTGAGATGACATATGGCCTCATGCAGTTATTTAGATCATCACTGTGGTCCTGTGTGTGTTTCTGCCCTCTGTAGCATGCTTCTTCTATGTGCCGCCTGTCCTGGCTTCTCATTAAGAACTTTAGCAAGCACAAGTTGTGAGTTCAAGGCCAGCCTGAACTATATAGTGAGACTTTGTCTCAAAAAAAAAAAAAAGCTGGGCGTGGTGGCGCATGCCTATAAT
>PVJO010018588.1:0-36276 GCA_004026905.1 Hystrix cristata
CTGTTTGTTTTGGAAACAGTTGAAAGCATAAAAAAGCACTGCGAGTGACACTTCAGAGTCTGACTGGGAGGAGCCACTGGGGGTTGGTTGGAAAGGGGCTCCAAATAGGCTGGAGGAGAGAAGAGCAAAGGGAGAGACCAGGTTACTATTTCACATTAAATTATACAACTCAAAGACATATGAAATAATTGCCCACGTGGGGCCACTTTTCCAACAAAACTGCAAATATTATTTAATCAGATCCAGATAAATCTACCTGGATCTTTTTCTCTCCGCTGAGGGCACTGGGGAATTGGAAATGCTTTCTGGGCTGGTTTTTCTCTGCAGTCGAGGGTCTCAAACTGGGCTGGGAGGCTGTGCCAATCTGCAGTCTTTTACTTTGTAGGGAGCTCAGGACAGTGTGGGCAGGAGGAGCTCAGATATCGCTGTCAAGAATCAGAGCAAACCTTGGCGTTGTGGCTCTGCCGCAGCTGAACGCTCCCATCCACACCTCTTCTTAGTCACAGAATTTAATTAACAAACGCGGCCTGAGGAGCCCAGAGGCCACCAGCAGTGCAACAACAGCCGCCACCCCAACAATGTACACAACTCTGAATGTTGGAACTAAATAATTGATTCCAGTCTCTTCTGGAATATCTTCCTGGGTTGAGTTTCACTTTTCCTTAAAATGGGCAAAGATGTTCTTTGCGTCAGGAAGAGACATCGTCATTTCCAAGGACCATATTTAAATGGTGATGTGAGAGGTTTGCTTGTATGCATGAGATTTGGTCACTCGCTTTTCATCAGAATTAAGAAGTCGAGTGCTCTTAGATCTTCGAGACTGCGTCTTAAATAATGACATTTTCAGAAATGTGATTTCTGTTCTCCTCTGACACATTTGCTCAAAGGGCATTCAAAGACAATCCAATTCCACTTAAACTCAGAAGAGACTGGAATTAATTTATAAAATCCTAACACTGAAGTTTAAGAGTAAAACATTTGTGTAAAATTTTAATTTTAGTTACTTAACTACAAGTATTCCCTGCCAAAATTTCCATGTGATGCCGGCAGTCATGATGTCAGTTGAGTATTTGGCTACAGTGAGGACATCGTCAGGCAACTGGGTACAACTTTAAGTGCTGTAGTCATCTTGCACATCATGGCAAAGGATTAGTTACAGCTTGTATGCTGTTGAAGGGTGCGGTTCAATAATTATCCAACGCTCACCATGCAGAGCTTGGAAAGACACTGTCCTTATTCTAGAAAGCCAGAGTGAAACTCGTATGGAAAAACTAATTCCTGTGTACAAGGCACTTGGTCTGGAAAACAGCCAGATCTGGAAGCGAGCTTTGTCACATTTCCATGGACATGTCTTTCTTTTCTCGACCACTGACAGAAGGAGAGCGATATTTATCCATTCGCTCTTACTCGGAAGATATACCTTTCATCCATCGGGTGGTCTGAGCTAAAAGACACTGTTCCAAAACAGAAAAGTCAATAGACTGGTAATTTTGGAGTGTTAACCATCGTGTAGCATTTACAATAGAGAATCCATGAACATTTTCTTGTTGAATCCTGGCTCATTTAATTTCTCAAAGAAAGAACATTACCTCGTTATAGCAAGGGAAAGCTTTGCTTAGGTTTTCCAAAAAATTGATTTGTATAAAAATGAAGTAAAATATGTTTGTTCCAAAATCAATTCTGTTTTGTCAGAGTACCATGTGATGTGAATTTCTTAAATCAAGCAAATAACATATCTTGGGATATAAGTTTCTTTCTTAGAAGTGTCTCTTTCTCAATATTTATTACATAAATGTAATTTAGTCATCCAGATCTTTTATATTTGTGTAATATAAACCTTTCCCATTTCCAATTTAATAACTACCTGATTATATCACACTGAGAGAGCTGTAACTCAGTTCTTTCTCAAGTGGGCTGGACCAAGATGCAGTTAATTTCTGTTAATTTGTATCTGAGAGAGGAATATCACGGATCTCAGAATCAGCATTCTGAATCTGTTCACTTGCTGAAGTACTGGACTGTCAAGTACTGGGGATCTTAGCAACTTATACTTAATGCCATCAATTCATTCTCTACTACCAGAACTCTTTTTTTAGCATTCTCTACATTTCATCCAGGAACAGCCATAGACCTTTGTACTATACTCTTCAAACTAAGGGGTGGCTGTGGAACACGTGTGGAGAGGATCTGGTAGTGACAGATGCCCACCTAAGAAAAAACAGTACTGTTTTAAAGAGGTTGGAGTGATAAGACAAAGATTCAGAACCTCTTTAGACTTCTATAAATGTGGTACAGCCTAAGTGAAGCAAAATATGCTTGAAAGAAAGTTTACTAGAGGAAAAACTATTGTATGTGTTCTGCATTTCTTAATAAGTAAAGAATTTATTTTAAACCTACAAGGAGAGATTTCAACCTCCACGCTATTTTACAGAGGAAGGAATAAATAAATTAAATAAATATTTCAATTATGTATCTAGGGATGTATACACGCACACATATAATATTTGGTAAGCACAAGGGACTTTATGATGACGAGTGTTTCTTCCAAATGATAGTCTCCCTCTCCTTTGATCTTCACTCCCCACGATTATGATATTGTGTGTGTTCTAAGATTATGGAATGTGACTCTGAAATAAGTTACTCATGACAATTTTTTCCATTACTTGAGAAAGTTCTCCCTAGAATGAACCCCGATGAAAGCACAATAAAGATATGCAGAGTCAGCTTCCTTTCATCATCATTTGTGTACCTAAGTTCAACATTGCCTGAACTAGTTAAATTACATGAAAAAATAAATCATCTTCATTTGCTGAAGGAAGTTTCAGCTGGATTTTCATCACTCACAAGCAAAAGAATCCTGATGACTGCACTCGTGTAGGCAAACATTTCAAAGATCACCTTTTCTACTTCTTCCTTTCCTCCTTTTTTTCTCTCCTTCCAATACAACTGGTTCTCTGAATAGAGAAATTTTAAGCTGTAGTTTCTTTCATAATTGTAAACCCTGAATAAATAACTGACTTTCTAGGTGGAGAATCTGAATTTCTACCTAAACTCCTGTGACTATGAGAACAGTGATAAAGCTCAAGCAGTAGGAAGACAGAATTTGAATTCAGATTGATGGGATTCAAATTCTGACACTGTTGCTTTCTGCATAAACTTGCGCAAGTATCTGTTATTGCTTTGCATTTTCGTTTTCTTCTAAGCTTTAACTTCTAATACTTTTGTCATAGATTATGTCTCCGTAACTATGTGTATGTATCTGGGGGTTTAGTTAAATAATTTATGCAAATCACTTAGCACAATGTCTGCAATGCACTTAACACTCCTTACTCTTTTCGACATTAAAGACATGGATGTTATAAATTAATTTCAAGAATGAATGTTTGTATGAACTTTGCAACCACATAACTCTGAATTCTGAGGCCAGATATTGTATTGGAAGAAGAAATTTGGGCAAACCTTGGTGCCCCCAAATTTTGGTTAAATCCTAAATCATATTCAATAGGTGAGATTATATTTTTCATTCTCATTGAAATATAGTAAAGACATACAACTATATTCCCCAATTTTCCCACTCAATTCATAACTTAAATTTTGTAGATGTTTTAAGATTCAGATACACACATTCCTCGTTTAACAACATATCTGTTTAATGACCGTTTAGGTTTATGACCAAGGTGCACTATTTGGACTTTTAACTTGCGTTGTGACTTACCATTTGTGTTTTTTTTTTTTAATTGAACCAAGAAGACTTATTGGTACATTTTAGATATACATAACAATCACATTCATCATAGTTAATTTGTACCTGTACATGATATATCTCGGTTTTTTCTTTCTCCCCTTCCCTATCCCTCCTTTTAACTCCTCTTCCCCTCCTTATTTACAACAGCTTTGTTTACATTTTTCCATTTTTTCCTATTTTTCTTTTCTTCTCCTTTTCCCTTCCTTCCTTTCCCTCTCCTCCCTCCCCAGTTCTCCTTCCCATTTGACTATTTTCTTTTTTTTACAATATCTATTATATATTTTTGTCCTTATTTAAACTTACAGTTTCTCACACCAGACAAACAATGAACTATGTACTCATGTGTGTCTGATTTATTTCACTTAAGAGTATGTACTCAAGGTTCATTCATTTACCTATAAAATTTCAAATTTATCCTTTTTTATGGCAGAGTAGAACTTCATTGTATTTAAAAACAACATTTTCTTTATCCATTCATCAGTTGCTGGGCAATTGAGTTGTTTCCAAGATTTAGCTATTACAAACTCTGTTGTGATAAACATGGGTGTGCATATATCACTGTGGTATGATGCTTTTAATTCTTCCGGGAAGATACCAAGAAGAGGAATAACTGGGTCAAATGGAACCTCTAGCTGTAGTTTTTTGAGGAATCGCCACAGTGATGTCTCACCATGTACCAAAATCAAAGTTGATCAGAGATCTAAATATTAAAACAGAAACAGTAAATTTGCTGGGAGATAGGATAGGAAGAACTGTTGAAGACATAAGTGTAAGCAAAAACTTTATGAACAAAATTCAGAATGTAAGGGAAATAATACAAAAAATCAATGTCTGGGTTCACCTCCTATTAAAAAGCTTTTGCACATCAAAAGAAATCACAAACAGAGTGGGAGACAACCCACAGACTGGGAAAAAGTTTCTGCCAGTTCCTCAGACAAATAAATATGAAATAGGCAGAAAGAGCTTTTGCGAATGGGAATTAGACCAAGAGATGGAGGGAGGTGGGAGAGAGAGGGGTTAAGGGGATGAAAAAATGATTGAGATATGTTGTGTACATGTACCAATTCTCTACAAGGAATATAATCATTATGTACCGCAAACATGTACTAATACAAGATAAAAATTGAAAAAAAAACTTCACCATAGGCATTCTTGTGTGTGTGTTTGTGCCTGCTTTGAAAGTGACCACATATATCTATTTTTAAGTAAATATTATGAGAATACTCAAAGAGAGTATTGAGCATTTTTCTGAAGAGTGATTTATTTTCTTTGACAGAATTTATACCTTCCCTTTCCCATCATTTTGTTTTGGCACTGGAAAGGTTTGTCAGTCAGTCTAGAGCGAGCTTTTTAATAGAGAGTTTACCTAACATGTATTCACTGTTTACTTTTCTTTTGAGCGGTGTACTGACAAACTAGAGCCACTATTGTAGAACTCAATGTGCCAGCGCAGGCTTGAGTTGAATGTCTCAGCTAGAAGGTGAGCCCAGTGTGTTTCCTCAAGCTCACCAGGAGAAACAGTCAGCTTTGATCACGCTGTTATGGAGGTGCCACCTACTGACCAAAAAACCAGCAAATCTCTGCTATCTCTCCCTGCCTACAGTGTCTCTCTCATTTCTGTGTCTGTTTCTGCTTATCTCTTTCGTTGTTTGTCTTACTCTAATTGAATTTTTTCTGTACATTTCTTCGTGTCATTCAGCTTGTGTTTTTACCTGTTTTGCATTCTTTTTCTTCCTTTTCGTTTTCCTCTCTGTCTCTCTTTTTATGTTTTTTTCTTTGTCCTTCTTCCTGTCTTTCTTTATCTGCCTCTCATTTCTTTGGTTTCTCCTCCTATAACAGGGCAAGTCTTCTTGGGGAGTGAGCTGTGCAAATGTCACCATATGACCCTACAGCAATCTGACATCTTTTGCACTGCCAGATACTTTCTGTGGTCTCTTGCCTGGAGGGCGGGTGTGAACAGTGTATGTGCTTGTGTATGTATGTGTTAGAGCTGCAGTGTCTGAACTTGAGGTCTTGTGAGAAAAAGAAATAAGCAAAAGAAAAAGGTGTCTTTTGACACACTTTGCTACCTCTTATGAAATCAAGTGAGTGCAAAGGCCACTTAGAAAAATCCTGGCTCCAAGATCTAGACCATTTCAGGGAAGAGCCTGAAAAGAAAGCATGTCTGCTCAGAGCATTTAACCAGAAGCACACTTCTCAATAGATTTCCACGCCTGCCACAGTCCTCATCTTGTAGGGAGGCACACAGATCTTTCCCCCTCAATCCCTGGCTCTCTAAACTTGTTCTGTGAGCCCTGGTTACAAAGAACACATAGTTTCCTGTGCTAGTGGACCTTTCGGCAGGATCCCAGCCCAGGACAGAGACTATCGCTGGCCTTTTAGAGCATCACAACATACCCCTAACAGATGGCCCAAATCTAGCCTTCATTAATTTTAAGGAGTACTAACATCCAATCCACTTCATATCCGCTGAGAAGTAGCGGTTTCAGGAATATTTTAACAAAACCCCAGAAGAAGCAAGGTAAAACCAACAATTTTGGCTTCAGTTGGACCTTCCTGGTTTTATAGACTTGCCTAGTGATAGCTAACAGAAGAAACAGAGGCTAAAAAAGGGAATTCTTGTGCAGGAAGTGTCCAAAGTAAACCTATAGACTAGCCAGCAAGGCAAGGCTTTTGGGAGGTAAGAAGTAGCAGTGAGTGTGTTTTGAGGGCAGGCCTGTGGTGGTAAAGCTATGCCTTATGCTCATCTCTTTCACTCCATAGTTACTCGTATCAGCTGTTCTGGAGACACCAGAGAAGAGTGGCCTACGCCTTACTCAAGAAAACCTGGTATTCTGGCCAGCAACAGCTGGAGCTGCATTTACTACTTCTTCGGTAGGATCCTGCCTGCAACTTCTCTCAGGAGGAAGATATGCTTTGACTCAAAGTCAGACATGAAGGCATGCTGAAGCCTGAGATTTCAGCCTTCAAGGCTTTGGGCACCGGCAGCATCCTCCTTCAGCCTCCTCGTGCAGCCATGCCAGGGCTGAGCCCTGCTCTAGCTTACAGACTAAATGTATTTCTGGGATAAAATTCATCCAACCAGGAGTAGATGGATTTTTAAGTGTAAAGGGCTCATTCCCATCTGAAACAGGAGTATTTGCCGATGGAAAAATCCTCCAAACAGTTGTAGTCTGTAAATCTTCTCATTCTTCAATCAACGACTCAGCAGCTCAGCCCTGGGGTCCGGTTGGCTTACGGCTCTGCTTCTGTGTGTTTCATTATGCAACTACTCAGCCTCAGAGAGCTCAGGCAGGCTGCCTGGATGTTCACTGCCCTGGGCGGCCCCCTAGCAGCTAGTCCCTTTGCCATTTCCCGTGTGTCACATACCCAAACCCTACATCTCTGAAAGGAAAGATACACACGCACTTAAATCCATTGGCTGAACGAGTTTCCTGATGCAAAATAGAACACGTTTGATTTTTACTTGTTGGTTTGTTTCTTCAGGGAAGATCAGAGAGAATTTTCGCAAATGGGAGAGGGATATAAAGATGGAGGGAGGAAGGAGAGAGTGGAGGGCAGGGGGAAGTAAAAATTAAGATGAGTTAGGTACATGTACTAGCTTCTCAAGATGAATGCAATTACTACGTAAGCAAGCATGTATTCATAAACATTAAAAAGAAAGAATAAAAAAAGGCTAGAGCTGAAGTGATATTATTAGCATGAAGTGACCTCTAGGTCTTAAACAATCATTACTCTTTTTATTCTTGAGTGAAGAGACTCTCTGAGAAGACAGATTTCATATCAGTGTGGTTTCAGCGGACCAAGTTTGAGCTTTTTTTCCCGTTGTCACAGGAAGCACCATAGCTTTCAAGAACAGGTGAGACCCTGGCCACCTGGTATTTGGCTGACTTGCTGTGCCATTGAGGGTCACAGAAAAGAACCAGATAGCTCTTGAAACGAAAGGAAACCCCAGCATGAGGTAGATATGGATGCAGGCCCTGCTTGAGAAACCAGAGGTAAAGAGAGCCATATGGTGCTAACGAAACTTGGATGTTAAACTGTGAGAGTTAAATGCATGAAGGGTCTCTAAATGCATTTGGGAGTTCCTGAGGTTTCCAAAACATATTTGGCCATACATAAATCTCTTTTCCTTGATTATGTCCTGTGACAGTTATAAATGTCTAAAGGGGGTCGTCATACTCTTTCTAAAGTAAATTTCCTGTGAATAGTTCCCTCTTTTCTCAAGGAAAGTAATAGAGGGATTTTCGTTGTTGTCGTTTATGGTTTTCTTATATTTTGTTTGGATTTTTAAGCTCAAAAATATCGCTCTAACTGACAGGTTCCAGAAATTTTTGAAGACAACTCAGAGAAAGTATTTTCCAACAGGGCTTCCACGAGCCGTAGAAGAACCCATGTGTACGCACGTCTGAAGGGTAGGGCTCAAATAAGAACAGCATGCAAGTCCAACCATACGGTTACATGCATTTTGAGACACTAACAAATCTGTTTCTGGTCCTCGTTTCATGTCAGGAAGTGTGTTTCCTATCGTAATTGGGGCTATTCACTTTTGGTGATATTTAAAACGGGCCGGACTGAGTCAAGTTGATGTTTGGTTAACCATGAAGGAAATGGCTCTTGATCAGGCAGGCAATTACCAACCAAATCAGATCATTTCCCAAACAAAACAAAGAAATTTGTAACTTGTTTTTTTCTGCAGTAATTGCGCACGGCACTTATTTATATCTGAAAAATTTTTCCTTGCTGGTGAGCAGCAGGCCTTGGGAAGTCTGGGATAGGAAACTCACCACGAAACATGCTCTGACTGCAAGTCAGGGGTGACCTTTTATGCCTCTGTGTGAGTGTGCAGGAGTGCTGACTGCACACGCTAGCAAGACCTCAAAGTGCTGAGGTTGCCGCCCTCTGGAGCAGAACCATTAGTGGCTGCCTGATCAAAAATTCCGATGGAGCAACTCTGAAGAGCTGTGTAGTCCTTCTCTCTCCCATGCCGGCTGTGAGCCTGGTCATGCTGTTCCAAGCTCTGACATCCGGCTGATCCTTACTTCTAGCCTTTGGGATGACGGCATCTGAGAGACCAGAGTCTGACACATCATAGGATGTGGTATCCAGGAAGAAAAGAGTTTGCCAGAACCTGCCTTACATACCTACGTGCAGAGGAAACACTAGGCGTATGCTACCTGAGTAGGCACCACAGTTGCTGTCTGCTGGGAGCAAATTTTGAAATTTCGAAGACAGCCCCACCAGCCGACCTGGGGAGACAGCCAGATAGAAGACAACAGGGCTCGGTCTTCCATAGTTCAGGCAGTCTTGCCAGTCTTTTGGCAAAACAGGTCTCAACTGATGGGCTTCTAACAAAAACCAGTGGCTTTACTTTTGAAGCTTGCTACACGTTAACTCTTTATATGCATTATCTTAATACCCACACTGGCAACAATTTCAGTAATTCTAATGTTATGGTTTGTGTCTAGATGTCCCCCCAAAGCCTCATGTGGTAAGAGATAGCTGGATCTAGAGTGTGTGATTACTAAATTGATCCATTGATCGGTTTGGCATGGTTCTGCTGGGATCAAGGATGTGAGACTGAGATTGGGGGCGGGAGTGCGGCCGCCCTGGGGGCAGGTAGCCTAGATAAAGATACAGGAAGAAGCTTAACTAGCTGCTTGTTTGCATTGCTTATTTGCATACATTCCTTGCATTTCCTCACTTTACTTTGCTGCTGGTCGGCTGCTGGTCTGCCATGCCGGTCCGCCCAGCCTCTGCCATGTCGCCCTGCCTCGGACCCAGCAGACTATAGACTGAAACCTCTGCAGACTGTGAGCTAATAAACCTTTCTTCTCCTAACTTTGGGTGTCGAGTATTCTGTCCCAACAACGAGAGAAAAGTAACTAAAACATCTACTTTCCCATTGACCAGATAAAATAATGGACACTTCAAGACATTATATTAATGGCAGAGCTGGCTGCTAATCTCAGCACTACAGGGATTCTCAAAGAATACTATACCCGCGGATCAGAGAGTAGGGGTTTCTGAACTGTCTGGCATAATTGTATATGCCCCTCCTGCCTTAGTTCTCTTAGTGATTCTGGTAGACAAAAGTTGTGTAGGGCCCTGCTCAAAATTCAGTGGCCACCTCTCCAAGAAACAACCTGTTTTGGATGATTCTCTGGCCTGTGCCCTTTTGGTTTTAACCTCCCAGAGCAATCCTGTGCATCCAAACTGTTAGCAGAGACTGCACGTTTAGCACTTTCCAGAAAGCTTGTTTTCTTCCAGCCAAGCATGTCTCACTTGTCATGTGGAGTTGTAATGTATTAATCCCATCTCAAATAGATAGATCTTGAGATCATAACAATAAGTGAAATAAATCAGACAAAGAAGGTAAAATGTCACATGGTTTCTCTAGTATGAGAAACACAAAATATAAATAATTTAAAGAGCAAAATAAAAGAGAGATGTTAGCCAACAGGAAAATAGACTGTGAAGATGAGAAGGGGATCTGGAGAAGGAAGGGGAGGGGCAGGGAAGGGCTGGGGTAGATAGTAAAAATAATCAAAATACGATACGTGTATGTACCTGTTTTCCAAGATGAACATAATTAGTATGTATCACAAACACATGCTAATTTTTTTTTAAGTTAGTAAAATATGTAACAAAAAATCAGGTCCCAAGTGGCTGCCTTGCACACCAAGACGGGCTCTTAAGCCTTGGGAAAGGCTGCTGCTGCTCATCAGGACCTCCAAACCCCCCTAGACAATAGTAAAACTCTTATCTAGGGCAAGTGAACTTCTTCACAAATAATACTTTAGAAAAATCAAAGCACAGGGATTTATTTTCTGGTGTGCTATTTTGAGTTGCTATTACCCAGATTATGTCTTCCAACCTATTGTTCAGATTCCCATTATCTTGGACTAGCATGACTTTTGAATGATCACAATCAAGGACACCACTGATTTAGTGAGAGCTTCACTTTATCTATTTTCAATAATGTGGGTGGCTGGTTTCTGGTGGAATTAGCACATCAGCACATAGGGAGGCCAATGACATTACTTTGAAAATTAGGCTGCAAAATGTTTTTGCTGTTTTATTGCATTTGCACATGTATGTTAACTTTTAAAGGTGACTTTATTTTAAAAAGATCTTTGAGGCTGGGGGTTTAGCTCAGTGGTTAAAGTGCTTACCTTGCAAACACAAGGACCCAAGTTCGATCCCTAGCACCAAAAAAAAAAAAAAGATCTTTGAAATTGAAAGCAGTTGTGAGATGTTTTTCAGTCAAACACTTTAAGCAACCACCACCATACTTTCCAACTCAGGACACTGAATGGCGTTACCAACCGGTTAAATGCCATGTTAACATGGTATTGAAAAGATGGTGTTCCAGTGTATGACCTTATATGGTATATGAAACAAATATGGTACATGAAGTATATTTTTAAAATGAAGTTTCTAAGAACTTAAATATTCCATTTTTTTCAATTCTTTTGTTTTTCAACACCCAAGACAAATTTATTGGGTTGGATAAAATATTTATGCCCTAATAAAATATAGGCCTTTTTCTCTGTGCAATCTTAAAAATATGTACTCTGGGGTAAAAATTTCAATGTAAACTTTTCACAATATGATGTAGGTATATGTTTTACAGTAGTGGACTCATTTTTATTTTTAGAGTAATTATCAATGCATATTAATATATGAATTAATGAGATTCACTATGACATTTCAATATATATGTGCATTGTACAACTGACTTATTTTTAATATTTAAAAAAGTATGTCTATTTGATGAAAAAATATGAGTTAAAAATGAGTTTTCTCTTGCTCACGATCATCCTGGCAGCTGAAGCACATCTAATTAATTGAAGAGAGTTTGGTCATAAGGACAGTTGCCACAAAATGACCTTCTTAAAAGAAAACAAAGTAAACCTTTTTACTTTGGTGAACAAACCTTTATCACATTGAATGAGAGGATTATGGGGATTCCAAAATTTGGAAACTTTAAAATGGAAACTAGATTTAAGTTTACAAAGCTAGCTATCCTTCAAGAAGCTTATTACACTGGATGTAATGATCTATGACTAGAACATAAAGACTTTCTTAGAAGAAACTGTTTTATGATAATGTTAACTGTAACTTTTTAAAAGTATTATTTTTTACTTTCTTGGTTTTCGATCTTCTCCCAATTTATGGTTTTCTGTTATTCGATGAATTTGCTTCAGTTTTGTTACTACTTAGTTTTATGATTACATTTGTGTTCAGCCAGAAAATAAAGCAAGTAAGAAATGCTTTTATTATATAGTACGAATTTCATTCCTTAGATATAATTTCTAAATTAATTGAACTCCCTCACCCTAATGGCAATTTGAACGTATATAGCAAATATGACTGCCTTGATAGTGGCACTTAATATTAAGAAGAACTGTAGGGTTTGTATAGTTCATTCATGAATTGATACATTTTTTGTCTTTTATTGGTACTAATAGAACCCAGCTGAGATATCATTATCTCTAATCAGACAGCATAATATTTTAGAGCATGTAAAACAGTGCTTTATTTCTTTATTACAACATATTTCAAAAACTTGGACAAAGATCAACCAAATCATTTTAATTTTCTATGGTGGAAAGTGAAAAGAACCAAAAAAGACAATTGGGGATCATATAATCAGAAACATTTTTAAAGTGAATGCAATTTTACATGGTATGTTGAGGAACATTTTATGTTAAACTGGAAGAAAGTTTACCCATTAAGGATTGGCTCAGATCATTATTGCATTTTGTAATTGTGCTGAGTTCCAAGAAATTAGTTTTATGCTATGTAGGACACTCTGGGTAGTAGGCAAAAGAAATATACTTATGTTTATGTGAAACCAATCCATATGTCTTTAAAGGAAACATCTCATTTCAACACTTGTAAATGTAATCAATATTTTAATTATATATTTATTTTTCAGAAAGTCAAAGGTTAACTCCAAAGTAGGTACTATAGCAAGAGTAAACCCAAGTGGTAGGTGATTAAAATTTTCCAGTATTTCATTTCATTCTTGAAATAACAAAATCAGTGTCTAGCTTTCAGGTAATATTTCAGTTTGACAAATCACTGTACACTAAAACCTTGGATTCTGAATAACTTATTCCATGAGTGTTCTGCAAGATGAGCAAGTATTTCTAGTACATTTTACCTTGACAAATGAGTGATGTCTTGCAACATGAGTAGTGCACAATGCCAAATGTCACATGATCACAAATGAGCCAAAGGTTCTCTCATTCTCTTGCTGTGGGATTGTGGGTGATTGTCTCCCAAAAGTAAGAGGTTATGGAGGGGGATCTCATCCCCAGAAAAGGAAGACAAAAAGGTGGAGGAATTCCTCACTTCAAATGAGATTAGGGAAATGTGGAAAATGTGGGAAACAGTGTAAAATTTTGGAGAAAAGCATCACTTGATGCTACAGGCTGTAGCAGTGCAAGTGATGAATCTGTTTAATAGACAATGCAATGTCATATTTCTGCAAAATCCTCAAAAGGAGACAAAAGCAAGTGTCATTGGACAGATTACTTGTTAAAGTTGCACAAGAAGAAGAAGAGTCCACCAAGCCAATAGATAGCAGTGATTCTGTTAGTGATAGTGAAAATCATCCTGCACAACAACCTTCCTCTCTCTTGCTTCCGTCACTGCAGCCATGAAGGTTTTCAAAGGTAAGTGCAGGTTAATTTGTTTATTTTCCTTTCTAGTTTGCTTTTTCTTTATTATTTTGTATTATAATATTGTGATCATTTTATATGAATATTTTTGGATTGTGGAATGAATCACCTGATTTCTATTATTTCTTATCAAGAAATACGCTTTGGATTACAATCATGCTTGCAGAACAATATATGCTTACAAACCAAAGTTTTACAGTATTTAATTTGGTAATTGGTGTCATTATTTTTATGTTTTGTTATCTTAAAAGCTAGTATAGTTGTTAATATAGAAATGAATTTTATACAAACATATTTCACTTTATAAAATATACTGTCATTAACTCACTCCATACTTAAATAATTATTTGTAAGCTATATCACAAAACTTGGGAACATCTGGTAGAATCATTTTCCTCAATACATCACTATAGTATTTAAATATAGAAAAAATGATTTTCCTTAAAAGATCAGTCTTTCAATGGGTAAAGTATAATGGTGGCATTAAAGTGCACTAGTCAAGAGAAATGGATTAAGAATAAGACAGACTTATATCAGAATTTTGAATATGCCACATATTATCTGATTAAATTGAACAAAAATTCTTCAGCTTTTCCAAGCCTCTATTATGCATCTAGAATATGTGACAAGAATACTTCTTATTCCATAGGCGAGAATGAGATAATGTGTCCCAGTACATAGCTAATTTTATTGAACATGTGTGGAGAAAATGCTACACCTCCCTTCCAGGCAGACAAGCTACATCATTTCTGAGAAATAAAACCTAATTTAGAAAGTAGAATTTAACTCACCCTTGACCAGGAGACACCACTTCGGAAAAATAAAAATTTAGAGAGTCAGAACTTAGCTGAACCTACCAGGTAACTAAGCTTTGTACCTTTCTGCCCAATTGCCCTTAACTACTTTGTTCCCTTTCTCCCCAGTCACCCTTTCCCGTGTCTGCTAAGCCCAGGGCTTCTGGAGTCATGACCCAGGTGTACCATTGCCAGAGTCAATAAACCTTCACTTCGAATTTTCTTGTGGTTGGTTCTCTTGCTTGTTTCACCACGGGTCTTCTTTTACTGAATGTTTGGTGCCCAAACCCAGGAGTCGGGGCAGACCAGAACTCCTCTCTTTGGGGGCCTGTCCCTTACTCTCAACCCCCTCTGTCTCTGTTGTCAGCAGTTTGTCTCCAGGAGGTCTATGACTTCTTCCTGACAACCATGAGTAGTGAGGGCAAATCATCAGGTTGCTGTTGGGGATGCCGCTCTCTCAGTCTGATCTGTATGTAAGTCCTGGCACTGGTCGCAGCCTCTGACCCTGGACCCGGGGATAGATAAAATCATGGACACAGTCTTCTGTCTTCTCCCTTTGCCTGTGTCTGCTTCCTCAAGAATGGGGTTGCCTGCCCTGGGCTAGACAGCTGTTTCTCTGAGACACTCCCTCAGGCAGTCAATACATGGGCTCTTCTCAGTCCTCCCCAAAACCGAAGATTGCACGTGGGTGTCATATGGCCAATTTTTCCACTCGGAGAGTTGAGAAACAGCCTACCTCAATAACTACCTTCATTGCTCTGGAAAGTGGGAAGAGATTCCCTATGTTTAGGCCTTTTTGCCCTCAGCTCCCATAACTTTCTCATTTTGTCCTGCCCTACATGCCACCTCTTCTCACTAGATCATCCTCACTAACACCCTATAATTAGAAAAAGGAGAGAAAACATAGAAGGTGGTAATACAAGTGGTAAACAAAGCACAAGGCTGTCCTTGTCATTGCTGTCCTTCCACACAGCACTGGCCACCTTCTCTGATCCAGGCAGCCATCTCTAAAAGTCAAGTAAGTCTGTAGCTCTCCTCCAGACCATTCTTCTCTGTCCTTCCTAGCCTGGGGAACTGTCCCATTGGCCTGACCCCTTGGGGGATATTTGTCACCTGCTAGAGGCTACCATTCTCTTACTTGTCCTAGGATTTAAGCATACTTCCTGGCCTGGGGAACTGTCCCCTTGGCCTGGCCCCTCAGGAGACACTGGTCTTCTGTCCGGTGGGCACTATTCTCTTTCGTGTGCTTAGAGACTCGACTCAAGCCACTATAGACAACTCCAATCTAGCTTTCCTACTGCCCGAAGGTGCTTTTGTCTGTCTCTTAAAAAGATACTATTTGGGTCTGTCTTTCAAAATTTTCTTTGTAAAAGTGGCTACCGATTATCATTCTTAAATAATTCTCTTTGGTTCATGTTTGTACAACTATATCCTCCAGTTTATTCCTTCCAAAATCCCACAGTTCTCAATAATAGATCTCAGACCAATACCTAAACCTATTGCAAAATCCCATTTAGCTCTTGTCACTCAGTTTAGGTCTCAATTCTAAGTTCAAAGTCACCCTACTTCTGATGATCAGCAAACTCAAAAAGACTGCTAATGATGTACCTACTCATCTCAGAGCTGTTACAGATGTGACCACTTCATCTCTTGTCAATTACTTGAATTTGTTGATTCATCATAAAAAGTGTGGTAAAAAAAAATGTTAAAATTCTCAACACTAAATCTTTGAATACTTCTGCCCAGTCCCTTTAGACTAGACAGTCAAAAAATACTACAGTAATGACGACTAAGAACAGCACAAGATAAAAATAAATACAACCATCCTTTCCTCTGCTGAGCTAAAGTGAAAAACAGATTGTCCCTGAACTGCCAGAAACGGGGCCAACCATTCCAAATCCAAGACCAACTCTGACTTGTCCTTTCCCAGCCCACTGAGACTCGCTGCTGACAACTAAATAGGCCCCAGTTCTAAAGCTCCTGTGACCTCCATTCCCAAAATAAAATCCAGGGTTTGTCTAAAGACAGCAGGTAATTTGATGTCTTTTCTTTTAAATACAGGAACAATATATTTAGTTTAACAAAAAATATGTGGGGCTTTTAGTACCCTCCTCGATCTCTATTATGGGAGTTGATGGCCTTCAGTCCAAACTGCTCTACCCCAAGCCTCTGTCTTACACTTTAATAACAGTTAGTTTCAGGCATTCCTTTCTAACACTGCCAACCTGTCCCAATACATTAATGGGATGAGATATACTTTCAAAATTAAATTCTACCATCCATATCTCCCCAACCATCACTACTCTTTTTAGCCAATCTCCCTCCTCAACTCAGATTACACAAACTTTACCTCACATTTCTATTCCAACTTGTTGATCCCATAATGTCAGACACTAAACACCCCTCAATCACTTCCCATCACACACCTATCAAGGTTACCCTCAAAGACGCCACTTCCCCCCAAAAGATGCAATATCCTCCTAACCCAACGGCATATTGAGTCCCTGATCCACTATCTCCAAACTCCTCTCTGTGGGACTTCTTAAACCCACCAATTCTCCTTACAACACTCCTATCTTACTCAAAAAATTACGACATAAAACCTACTTCCTAGCCCAGGACCTACACATTATCAATAAATCCTCACTACCATCATCCCCCAGCACCTAATCCATACAATGTTCTTTACTCAATACTGCTAGATAGTTCTCATTTTACAGTTCTTACCCTCAAAGATACTTTTTACTATCCCTCTTGACCCCCAGATCCCCAAATCTTTTTACCTTGACCTTGATGGATCCCAACACCAAAAACTCCCAACTCACTAAGCTAACCTCTCTCAGGGATTCCACAGCAGCCCACACATTTTGGACAAAAACTATCCAGAGACCTCTTGTCTTTTCCCCTAAACCCTAGTTGCCTTGTTCAATATGTTGATTACCTTTTACTATGCAGCCTTTCTTTAAATCTGTATCTAACAGACACAAATTACTTAATTTCCTAACAAAAAAGAGACACTGGGTATCTCCAGCCAAAAGCTAGTTCTTTCAGATTGAGGTCCTAATAACCTCTTGGCCTAACTAGAGGCTCCTCTACACCCTTGGCTCTTAATTTATCCACCCCCAAACTTTCTATAATGTACCCAATCTTCACAAACCAATAACACAAACCCTTATAAAAGATCTACTTCTAGCCTAACATTTACTTTTAACAATGTGAGTCAGAGAAAGAGTGAGATGCGACCTCAGAACAGCAATGAGCAGGTTTTACTTACAGAGTAAACCCAGCCAGAGGGGCGACCTCTCAGGAACAAAAGAGAAGCTCTCAGAACAAAGGGGCTTAAGGTTTACATATGGGTTATGGCAGAAATGGGTGTGGGCATCAGCTGGCCCATGAGATTTTCTGCAGGGTGAGGTATTTCTTTTTTCCTCCTTATCTGCAGGCTGTGGGCCTTGGGGAATGTCCAGGGCCAGAGGAGCTGGGACACTGTGGCCTTGGGAAGATCTTGGGAGCTGAGAGTTGGTCGTTTCCCATGGGGTATTTAACTTTATAGCCATTAGTGTTCCTGACTAGGCCTGGTTAGAAGTGTTTGGTGATCAGAATATATAACATTTACAACACTTCTTAAAACTCACCTTCAACCTGTGCCTGCCCACTAATTAGACAATGATCTATATCTATCTGTCCCCCAATATCAAGTGGGCCCTCCGAAATTGCCAAAGAGAGAGGTCCTTGGTTATTCCTACAGGGAAAATGCTGTTTTTGTACCAACACATGATAAATCATTTAGGATTTAGCAAAAAAGTCTCATTGATACAGCTTCAGTGATCAGAAGATGTCAGACAAAATCTTAGCTGACAAGGCAGTGGCTGCTCCCTCCTATAGGGCCCCTAACAGTCATCATTCCCATGCTAATGTTTGCCCTTTGTCTCTCACACCTCCTCAATCAATTCTTCCCAAACAGAATACTCTTACCACTCAGATGCTGATGACTCCATAGCCCTACCCCTACCAAACACTTGACTCACTTCCAGTGGCTTTCCCCTTCCCCTGACAATGATTCTAATGAACAAGAGGCAGTCACATGAGAAGACAACTTATACCCTTATTCCTCAAGCAAGGAATTGAAAATGTGGGATTCTAACCCCCCTTAGAAGACAAAAATATTCCTTTCTCATATTTACACTCAAGACCCTATGTCCGGTGCCCCAGGCCAAACAGCAACATCCTCTTTTCTGGGTAACAGACCCCAGTGACCTACTTAGCCTTGCTTAATCCTAGCAACCTCACTATCAAGAGTATCTCCCTGTGGTGGGGGACACACTAGCCCAATCCAAGCAGCTGTGACCCTACAAAACTAAAGTGGCTTAGATATCTTTTCTGCCAAGATAGGAGACCTTTGTTTATTCTTACAGAAAGAGTGCTGCTTTTTCACCAAATCAAAAATTTTATTCTCAAGTCAGTTTGCCTTTGAGGAGAAAATGCAGGTCCCGCTCCTAGGAAGACAGGCCACATCATTTCTGAGAGATAAAACTTAACTTAGGAAAGTAGAACTTAACTCAACCTTGACTGGGTGATGCCATTTCAGAAAAATAAAAAAAAAATACTTTGTCCTTTTTTGCCCAATCACCCTTACTCATTTTGGTCCTTTTCTGCCCAGTCACACATACCCAGGTCTTCTAAACACAGAGTCCCATATTTAGGTATAACCCCAAACACCACTGGCTGGGACTGCCTTCTGGATTCAAGTCCCAGGTGTGTAGTTGCCAGAGACAATGAATCTTCACTTTAAATTTTCTTAAGGCTGGTTGTCTTGTTGGCTTCACTATGGTTGCTCTTTGACCTAACAGAACACCAAGTAACACCAACATTTCTCACTAACTTGTATCCAATGGTTTCAAGAAAATTCCTGATATGAGAACATTCAAAATGATAATTTTTTTTCAAACTTAAATTTGGATTATTTTGTCTATTACCAGTAATAATTATAATTTATAATCCTACCCTGGTTTAAAATAAAAGTGAAGACTTCCAGGAAGACGGCAGAGTGCTAGCAGAGAAATGGCCTCTCCAAGATTTGCTGTCCAGATGCTGGATACAACAATGTGAAGAAGAGAAGATGGAGGGAAATGGGTTCTGAGACCCAGCAAGAATCTGAAGTAAGAATTGAAGCCCATGGGGAAAGTGAAGAGAGGGACCTCAGCACAGAAGAAGGAGGTGGCAAATGGCACTTTCTCCCCAAGCCTTAGCTCATGTCATGGGACAGGCAACTCAAGCCTGGAGACACACAGTGACTATGGGCAACCACAGAGGCATCCATGGAGAGATGCACCAGTGGAATGGAGCAGTGGAGTCAGTGGACCACAGTGGCTGGTGAGTTATTTGGGTTCAGACATCTCCCAAGGGAGGGTGATTCTCTGGTTGCCATTTTGGAAAGGGACCAAATGAGCTCAGAATTCAGAGAAACTGTAGGTAGCTCCATCTAGTGGTTCCCTGTGTCAGGGCAAGGTGGAGCTGAGTTCAAGTCAGCAGGAAGTCAAGGGGCCAAGTTCAAGCCTGCAGTGAGCTGAGTCCAACCCAGCAGGAGACACATGGTGTGTTGTTGACTGAACAAATTGATTTCCAAACTCACAGCCAGAAACCAGCCTGAACTTTAGTGGAACTAAAGGTGCAATCTTGCTAGGATTGTCCACTATGATGCCATTAATCTACTGCTATGATTAATCAACACAGATCTGGGCCTGCCCACTCTATCAGTGACAGGAGATATATGCCTGGAAGTGAACTTTTTTTGTGTGTGTGTGCTGGGATTGAATTCAGGCCCTTGTGCTTACAAGACAATCATTCTAACCAGTGAACTAAATCCCCAGCTTCTCTTGTTTTTATATGAGTGCAAACATTGTTTTTGTTTTTTTTGTCATTATTGTTTTGCTCTGCTCTTTTTATTTCTTCCTTCTTTCTTTCCCTACTGTCTTTTTCACCAGTTTCCTAAAGTTTGTATAATCTGCCTCTGTCCTCAAGCCTTGTTTCTCATCTCTTTCTCTTCTTCTATTTTTCCCTCTAACCTCTTTTGAATTTTCTCCTCTGAGGGTAAAATTGCCATATTGAGGGTATACTTACTTTATACAATTTTCTTGTTTGTTTTAGATATTGTTATATAACCACAAATCTAGTTTATACAGTTAAATGTGGCAAATAAATAGTTACTACAGTTTGTCATTTTCTAGGCTGTATTTGATGCTATTGTTACTACTGATTGTACTATGTTAGCCAAGGGGACAGAATTGTTCTAGTCAGTTGTTCTTCCTTATACATTCAGACTGAGATGGCCTGAAGGTCATAAAAAACACTATAGACCAGTGCCAAAGAACCAGGGGCTAGGCAAAATAGGCAGCAACTACTCATCCCCAATAATTGAAGAGGTGGGATCTTGCAACAGACCGAAAGCCCAAAAGCTAGCTACACTTGGAAGACACCTCTCAGAAGTAGTCATTTCTAAATGATTCTTGATACTAGAAATAAAGCTACCTGCCATAAGCAATTTACAAGCATCAACACAGGAATTAAACCAAAAAAAAAAAATAGAAAATGAGAAGACACATAAGGAAGATGCAATTCCAAACTTCCAGTTCACCAAAGGTAAACCCAGAGGGCAATGAAATGGAACAATTTGAAAGCTACCCACCTGGACTCTTGGAAGTGGTAACAGTGCAAGCAACAATGAATAATGCTCTAGAAAAAATCAAATCAGAAATAATTTCTCAGATAACTACAGAGCTCGTGACCAGAATGAAGGACATGATTAGTTACTCTAAAGCAGATACAGATTTAAAAAATAGAGGAGCTTCAGAA
This sequence comes from Hystrix cristata, assembly GCA_004026905.1. Lineage (NCBI taxonomy): Eukaryota > Metazoa > Chordata > Mammalia > Rodentia > Hystricidae > Hystrix > Hystrix cristata. The sequence goes on from PVJO010018588.1 coordinate 21,084, forward strand.
AATTATGGAAACCATGAATGGCCAACATAGGAAACAAATAGAAGCCATGAATGCCCAAAACATAGGAAAGAAATGGAATCCATGACACAGGTTCAAACAAACATCAAGGAGATTAAAAATTCCACTGAAAGGATATGCAGCAGAATGAAGAATGTGAGGAAACAATGTTAGATATAGAAGACAGGATTGTGGTTGGTGACCCTGAAAATAAAGAATTCTTAAAAATAGTACCAGACCATGAAGAAACAATTCAACAGCTGCTAGATGACACAAAGAAGAATAATATAAGATTGATTGGAGTCAATGAAAAAGCAAGAGATAGCACAAATGACATAAAAAACCTGTTCACAGAAATAATGGCAGAAAACTTCCCTAAGTATGGAAAAAGAACTTGACATACAGATAAGTGAGGTGTATAGAACTTCAATTAGCCATGACCAAAAAAAAAAAAAAACTACCCCAAGGCAAATAATACCCAAGATTCCAGAAATTCAACACAAGAACAGTATATTAAAAGCTGTTAGAGAAAACAAACAAATTTTAAGCCCATCAGAAGCACAGAAGACTTCTCAACACAAAACCTCAAGTCAAGGAGAGCTTGCAGTGGAGTATTTAAAGCCCTAAAAGAAAACAGCCTCCAGCCCAGATTGATACACCCTGAAAAACTATCTTTCAAAATTGATAGAGAAGATACTTCTTTGACAAAGAACACCTGAAGAAATTCATGGCCACCAATCCAGCACTCCAAAATGTTCTGAAGGACATTCTAGGAAGAGATAATGATGACTACAATTCCCCAAAAGAATGGATCAACCAAGCAAGATAAGTAATGAAACAGGGAGGAAAAGAGGGAAACAACCAGAAAATAACATGACAAGGATGTCAGTACATATCAGTTATAATCATCAATGTAAATGATCTAAATTCACCAATCAAAAGAAACAGAATGGCAGAATGGATCAAGAAGCAAGATCCAACAATATGCTGAATACAAGAAACACTTTTAATTCAATATTAAAACAGTACTTGGCAAACAATACTTCATGCCACAGGAACCCAGAAAAAAAGGAAGGATAGCCATTCTATTTGCAGACAAAGTGGATTTCAAGCCAAGACTAATTAACAGAGACCTAGAAGGTCACTACATTCTTGTAAAGGGAACAATCCAAGAGGAAGAGATAACAATCATAAATATATATGCACCAAATGCCAGGACACCCAACTATATAAAACAAATATCAATGGACAGAAAAAACCCACTAATACAATTGTAATGGGGGACTACAATCCTCCAATATCACAAATAGACAGATCAACTGGACAAAAAAATCAACAAAGAAATATCAGAACTAAACCAAATTCTTGAACAAATGGACTTAGTAGATGTATACAGAGTGTTCTGCCCTGCAACATCAGAATACCCATTCTTCTCAGCTGCACATGGGACTTTCTCCACAATAGATCATATACTAGCTTATAGAACATGCTTAAGTATATGCAAAGGAATTGAAATTATTCCATGCATATTATCAGACCATAGTGAATTGAAATTGGAAATAAATGGCAAAAGGAACCACAAAAATTTCATAAACACATGGAAAGTAAATAGCACACTCCTGAACAATCAATGGGTCACACATGAAATTAAAGAAGAAATTAGACAGTTGCTGCAGTTAAATGGTAATGTCAATAAAACATACTGAAACTTGTGGGATGCATTGAAAGCAGTCCTGTGAGGGAAATTTATAGCAGTGAACTCCCATAATAGAAAAACAGAATGAGCTTAAGTAAACAGCCTAATGTTGAGCCTCAATCATCTAGAAAAATAAGAGCAAGTCATGCCCAAAACTTGTACAAGGTAGGAACTTATAAAGATCAGAGCCAAAATTAATGCAATTGAGACTAAGAAAACAATACAAAGAATCAATGAATCAAGAAGTTGGTTCTTTGAAAGACTAACTAAAATTGACAAACTTTTAGCCAACCTTATCAAAAGAAGGAAAGAAACGACTCAAATCCATGCAATAAAAAATGAAAAGGGTGAAGTCATAATAGATTCTGCAGAAATTCTGAAAATCATCAATATCTACTTTGAGAAGCTTTATTCTAGTAAGATGGGAAACACAGAAAAAAATGGACAGATTCCTAGACACATATGAATTACCAAAGCTGAATCAAGAAGATATAAAGATTCTAAATGACCCAATATCAGTGACTGAAATTGAAGAGGTAATTAAAAACCTACCAACGAAGAAAAGCCCATGTTCTGATGGGTTCACTGCTGAATTCTACAGGTGGTTTCGAGAAGATCTAATGCCAATATTCCTCAAACTCTTAACGAAATTGAAAGGGGAGCAATACTCCCAGATTCATTCCTGGAAACAAGAATTATCCAGATACCAAAACCAGAGAAGGATCCAACCAAAAAAGAGAACTTCAGGCCAATCACCTTAATGAGCATAGACACAAAAATCCTCAATAACATATCATCAAACATAATGCAGAAAATCATCAAGAAGATTATACACCATGACCAAGTAGGTTTCATCCTAGGGATGCAGGGATGGTTCAACATATGCAAATCAACATATATGATACACCATATTAACAAAGCCCAGGACCAAAGCCACATGATCATCTTGATAGATGGAGGAAAAGCATTTGACAAAGTCCAACACCTATTCATGGTAAAAACCCTAGAGAAAATTGGAATAGATAGTCTTTATCTCAATCTGATAAAAGCCATCTATGACAAACCAACAGCCAACATCATACTAAATGGACAAAAACTGAAAGTTTTCTCTCTAATATTAAGAACAAGACAAGAATGTCTACTACAACCACTTATTCAATATAATTCAGGAAACAGTAGCAATTAGACAAAAGAAAGAAGTAGAAGGACGAAAGATAAGAAAGGAAGAATTTAAATTATAATTACATGTAAATGACATGGTACTCTACATAGAAGACCCCAAAAACTCCACCAAAAGACTTCTAGATTTAACAATCAAATCCAGCAGCATAGATGGATACAAAGTCAACACACAAAAGCCAATACACTTCTGTACACAAATAACAAATTCACTGAGAGAGAAATTAGGGAAACCACACCTTTCATAATATCATGCAAACAAACAAACAAACAAACAAACAAACAAAAAACCATGAAGTACCTAGGAATCAATCTACTGCAGGAAGTAAAAGACCTTTACATTGGAAACTTCAGAACTCTGAAGAAAGAGATCAAAAAGGATAGCAGAAAATGGAAAGATATCCCTTGTTCTTGGGTAAGAAGAATGAATATAATGAAAATGGCCATACTTCCAAAATTGCTATACAGATTTAGTGGAATCCCAATTAAAACACCAGCAGCATACCTCACAGAATTAGACAAGAGAACGCTAAAATTCATTTGGAACAAGAAGAGCCCTAGAATAGCAAAATTGATTCCAGGCAACAAAGGCAAAGTAGGAGGCATCACAATCCCTGACCTAAAATTATAGTATAAAGCTATTGTGACAAAAACAGCATGGTACTGGCAAAAACAAAACAAAACAAAACAAACCATCCAAGCAAACAAAAAAAACAGACCTGAGGATCAGAGAAACAGAATAGAAGATGAGGAAACAAGTTCAAAAATGCTCTGTCACCTTTTCTTTGACAATGGGGTCAAACATGTTCACTGGAAGAAACATATCCTCTTTAATAGATGGTGTTGGGAAAACTGGCTTTCCACATGCCAAAGACTCAAATTAGACCCAAATCTTTCACCATGAGCTAAAACTAAAATCGAACTGAATCAAAAATCTAAATATTAAAACAGAAACACTAAATCTACTGAAAGATAGAAAAGGTAGAACTCTTGAAGACATGGGTGTAGGCAAATACTTTGTGAATAAAACACTGATTACCCAGGAAATATCACAAAGAATCAATAACTGGAATCTCATCTTACTAAAAAGCTTTTGCACAGCAAAAGAAACCATCAACAGAGTAAAGCAATAACACATAGAATGTGAAAAAAATTTTGCCAGCTGTTCCTCAAACGACTAATATGTAGAATTTAAGAACTCAAAAAAAAATCAGCTCCCCCCAATTTAAAGACCCAATCCAATAATGAGCATCTTAAATGTTGGTGGGAGCATAGACTGGCGCAAGCACTGTGGAAATCAGTGTGGAGATTCCTCAGAAAACTACAAGTAGAGGTTCCATTTTATCCAGCCTTTCTCCATCTTGATATCTTCCTGAAAGAATTAAAAGCATCATACCATAGTGATGTATGAACACACATGTTTATGGCAGCACAGTTTGTAATATGTAAATCTTGGAAACAGCCTAAATGTGCACCATCTGACGGATGGATAAAGAAGATGTGTTTTTTTGTTTTGTTTTGTTTTTTGTTTTTTTGTTTTATACAATGGAGTACTCCGCCATAAAGAAGGATAAGCTTGAAACATTTCTAGTTAAATGGATGCACCTTGAGATCATCCTCTTAGGTGAAATAAATCAGACACACGTGTTTAAATTCCTCATTGTTTCTCTGGTGTGAGAAACAGAAAGAGTAAATAAGGACCAAAATGTATAATACATACTGGGGCAATGGAAGAAATTGTTCAAGTGGGAAGGAGAATAAGGGAGTAAGGAGAGTGAAAGGAAGGGAGGGACAAGAAAAAAGAGAATAGAATGAAAAAATAGAAACAAAGCTTTTGTAAATAAAGAGAATAAAAAGGGTTGGAGGAAGGGGAGGGAATGAGGAAAAAAAAGAAACAAGATCTATCATGTACAGGTACAAATTCCCTATGATGAATGTTACTATGTATATCTTAAATATACCAGTAGCTGTAAAAATAAATGAATATTTCAAAAAATAAGAGTGAAATACTTGCGCTATATCCATACTTTAATTAGAAATGGAAATTAATATGGAGTAGTATAATTTAAAAACCCTGAATCATATACTCTGCTTTCCTTATATGTTAAGTACTTTTTATTTCAAAATAATTGTTGATTCACATACAGATGAAAAGAAAATTGGAGATCCTGTCTACTCATCATCCAGTTTTCTCCAATAGCAATGTCTTCTTACAAAATAGTGTGCAACATCATAAACAATATATTGATGTTGATATGATTCATGGTTTTGTTCAGCTTTCACCAGTTTTTCGCATGTTTATTTGTGTGGATATATCTTTGTGTGTATTTAGTTCCATGCAGTTTTATCACATATGTATCTTTGTGTATTCATTGCCATAATGAAGATATGGAAGAGCTCAATTACCACAAAAAGCTTTCACTGCATTTTTATGATTGTACCTCCCTTCCTCCCATGACACTACGCTAAATGGAATATGCAGACTGTAACCTTTGGGATGGGATTTTTTTTCGCAAAGCATAAATCCTTGGAGATTTATCCCAGTTATTTTGTGTATTGAAAGTTCATTCTTTTTATTATGGAGTTTATTCAACCACTTACTTGCTGAAAGACATTAGATTATGTCTAACTTTTGGTAATTGTAAGCTTTAGGACTATTTGTGTGCATGTTTTGAAAAATTATTATTTTCATCACCGCTGGCTACTGTTTTCATTTCTTTTATTTGAAATACTCTCTGGAATTAAAGATTTAACCGATTTTTTTCACTGCACAACTGATCATTTATCACGTTCAAGTTAATAAAAGTAGTAACATGACAATCACGTTCTTTTGATAAATTCTGATTCATCTAATCAATATAGTGAAAAGAAATTAGCCAGATAACTAATTGAAAATAAAAGATTCCTGGGTCTGTTGTAAATAGCATTCAGGTCTTAGCCATTCTTACTTGAAATTTCTGAGAGGAATGAGAGAGAGAGAGAGGTGAGAGAGAACTAGAAAGTGCATTTAAGAGGCAGAAACATCATGGCTTAAGTGAATATATGGTAAATGAGTACTTTCTGTGAGTATATTACAGACATATATCATTTTTAAAGGCTGAAAGTTTAAATTATATAATTTAAGATTTTAAAGACACCTTAATTATTCGACACTAAATATTGGGTTTCATTTACATTGTATTTGCTCCAAAGAAGTTCAGAAAACATGCGGAAAATTTTAAAGTCTTTTTCAATTTTAATACTCAATACACAGAATTATTATTTGAATAACAATACTTCTACATTGTTGGTGGAAATGTGAACTGGAAAGCCACTATAGAGATCAGTACAAAGTTTCCTCAAACTCTAAAAATAGAAACTCCATTTAGCCCAGCTATACCTCTCCTAAATATATTCCCCAAGAAGTTAGATATCATACTATAGTGATATACGCATACTCATGCTTATAGCAGTACAAGTAACAAGTGCTAAGCTCTGGAAACATTCTAGATTTCCATCAGTAGACAAATGGACAAGGAAAATCACACACACACACACACACACACACACACACACACACACACACATTCCATAAAGAAGCATGAAATCATGCCATTTGCAGGAACATGAATGGGTCTTGAGACCATAACATTAAGTAGTAAGAAACACACAAAAACTTAAATATTGTGTGAATTTCTTATATCAGAGACCTAAAACATAAATAAGTAAAAGAGTAAAATAAAGGAGAGATGGTAGGAAACAAAAGGTATGCTTTTGGAGATGGGGAAGGGGATTATGAGGGGTAAGGAGGAGGGTAAAGGGATCAAAAAAGATCAGGATATGGTACATATACATACGAGTTTCTTCAAATGAGTGTAACTGTGAAGCATTGCATGCATACATTAATAAAAATGCAAAAGATATGATAGTAGAATATACTCGTAACCTTAGATTAGGGGCAGATTGTTTCATACAATTTACAATAAAACATCTACCCTAAAGGTAAAAGAAATAATTTGGATAACAAAGAAAGATGAAATATTGATTTGCCTTGATTGCTCTTATTTCCATCATAGCCAGCCTGCTTCTACCATTTTTCATTTTTCTTTGAAAGAGAATCCCCAGAATATTTTGTTTTCTTACTATATTTTGGAATGAAGCTTCCTAACCTTTGGTTTCCCTTTGTGCATTTTCCACATCACCTAATTGGGTACTGGGTACTTTTATTTTGTTTTTCATATTAGTGAAAGACTATCATGCAGACACGGTTTGGCAATTGTTATTCACTTTTTTCTTTAATATTCATGCTGCACTATGACTATGCGTCACCACCTTAAGCTCAGATGTTTGTGTAACAGTGGGTTTCAAAAAATATGAAAAGCGTTAGTTATAACAAAATTTTATTAAATGAGTCATTTCTTGCTCCATATTTTTAGAACTAATCACAACTGATTTAGTCTCTGTAGTGTACAGATAAATTGGTTTACCTGAAACTTGGCTGCTTCAGGGTTTTTCATTTGCCATCATAACCACTGAGGTCCTGCATTTTGTGTCTTGTATAAATAACTGTATAAGGAAATTGTCCCAGTTTCAATGGTCAAAAGTATCACTCCTTGCATAGTAATATAGGTTGTTGTGCTTCAACTGTCTGCCTGGTTACTTAATTCCATGTCAAAAAATAGGCATTTCTTTTAGGGACAAAGCACATTGTAAAATGATTGTTATCTTTAGAATATAAAGCAGTCTTGAAATGCAGAAAAAGCACTGTTAGAAGTAGAGTTAAAGCTTGTTTTAGAGTATGATGAAAATATTTTTTAAAAATATTCGCAAATACATAATATGTAAACTTCTTATAAATAGAGTTGTGTTGGAAATGCACAGAAATGTATGAAATGATAGTCCACAACTGTAAAATTTTGTGGTATTTTCTTAAATATCTTTAATAAAAAGTAAGTTTCATGTACAAAAATAAAATTTCAGTTTAATATTTTGTTTATTAATTACTTGAGATAAAATTTATCTCAAAAATATCTTTGTTAATTAAATTTAATTAAAGCATACTTTAACAAGTATTATTAATGAAGGAGGAAATAGAATAGTGTGAATTTATGATACTAAACATAGTAGAAATACTCTACAGGCAATATAATAATTTGTACTTGCATATAAATGAAACACAATATTGAAGGATCTGATTATAACTCACTAAAATGCAATGAGTTCTGTTAGCATGTTTTATTTTTTTCACTGTGTCTCTAGAAAATCTATTTCTTAATTAATTTTATTGTTGTATTTTACATATACATAAAGATCACATTTATCATAGGGAGTGCACACTTGTATGTAATATATCATGATTATTCTTTTGCCCAATCCCCTCCACTCCCTTTAACTCCTCTTCCCTCCTTATTTACAAAAGCTTTGTTTCCACTTTTTTCCCTTCTATTTTGTTTTTCTTTTCCCTTCCTTAATTTCCACCTTCCCCCTCTGTAGCTCCCCTTCCCATTTGAATATTTTCTTCCCATTTCACAAATCTATTATATATTTTGGTCCTTATTTACCCTTTCAGTTCCTCACACCAGAGAAACAATGAGACATTTAAACACATGTGTCTGATTTCTTTCACTTAAGTGTATGGTAGCGACATGCATCCATTTACCTAGAAACATCTCAGGTTTATCCTTCCTTATGGCAGAGTAGAACTCCATTGTATAAAACAACCCCACATCTGTTTTATCTGAGTATCAGTTGTTGGGCATTTGGGCTGTTTCCAAGATTTAGCTATTACAAACTGTGCTGCTATGAACATGGGTGTGCATATATCACTGTGGTATGATGCTTTTAATTCATCTAGGAAGATACCAAGAAGGGAAATGGCTGGATCAAATGGAACCTCTACTTGTAGTTTTCTGAGGAATCTCTACACTGATTTCCAGTGCTTGCACTGGTCTACACTCCCACCAACACTGGAGAAGGGTTCCTTTTCCCCCACAGCCGCTCCAGCATTTGTTATCATCTGATTTCTTGATAATAGTCATTCTTTCTGGAGTGAGATAGAATCTCCATTTTGTTTTAATTTGCATCTCTTGAATGACTAGTGATGTTGAACAATTTTCATGTATTTATTTGCCATTTCTATCTGTTCATCTGAGAAGGGTCTATTCATTTCAGATACCCATTATTGGATTGACTCTTAAAATTTGGGGGTGTCTGAATTTTTTGAGTACTAACTGAGAGAGAAATTTGGAAACCACGCCTTTCATAATAGCATAAAAATGAGAAATACTTAGGAATCAATCTAATGATTGAAGTAAAAGACTTTTACATTGAAATATACAGTACTCTGAAAAAGGAAATTGAGGAGAATAGCAGAAAATGGAAAGATGTCCCTTGTTCTTGGGTAGGAAGAGCCAGTATAGTGAAAACGGCCATACTTCCCAAATTGTTATACAGATTTAGCAATCCCAATTAAAATATCAACAGCATATCTTACAGAATTAGAGAAAACAAACCTAAAGTTCATTTGAAAACAGAGGAGACCTAGAATAGCAAAATCAATTCTGGTCCAAGGAAGTCAGGGGGCATCACAATTCTTGACTTGAAATTATACTACAAATCTACTGTGACAAAAACAGCATGGTCCTGGCAAAACCAAAAAAAAAATAAAATAAAATAAAACAAAAAAACCAAAAACAAAGCAAAAAACCAACCAAAAGAAAAAACAGACCTGAGGATCAATGGAACAGATCAGAAGATGCAGAAGCAACTCCAAACTCACTTAGCCACATTATCTTTGATAAAACACCATCACTGGTAGAAAGATAGCCTCTTTAATAAATTGTGCTGGAAAAACTGGCTTTCCACACACTGAAGATTAAAACTTGACCCACATCTTTCACCATCACTAAACTAAAATCTAAAGGGATCAAAAATCTGAATATTAAAACGGATACATTGAATCTACTGGAACATAGAATAGGTAGAACTCTTGACATAGATGTAGGCAAGACTTTATGAACAAAACTCTGATTACAAAGAATCAACTGTTAGCATGCCTTAAAGTTCTGTGATTTGTAAACACATATTTAAGATGCTTCACCTAAGATGGTTTTCATCATTTAGACTCAATTATTACCGATTATCAAATTAAACCATTAAAATACTTGAAAGACAAATCTTTCATTTCAAAATATCCAAGATTAAACAAACATTGGCAAAAATATCTAGTACAGGTATTCTGATTGTTGTGAGATATTTTCCTTCTGTGCTCTCAGATGTCATATCCCTAAGCACAGTTTTAATTTTTGTCTTCAAATTTATTTTCCTCTGGTGAACTTTTCTGAATTTCTACTCTCTTATTTATATATAATATATGCCTAAGTGCAGAATTGTGGCTCTGACAAAATAATATTAAATCTGAAGTGAACTCTACTTTGAAAAGCTGAGCAAAATCATGTGATAATGTGCATAAAAAGAAAACATCATTTTAAATATTTTTATCTTTTCCTTTATGTTTCAGCTATTCTCTTCTCACAGTGTGGGAGATATCCTTTCAGCAAATTGTAATTCTTCCCTCCTTTCCATTTTATGCCATGACTCCTTATTGACCTTTGATGATTTTGATCTCTATCCCTGCTGGTATTTCTAAGAGCTAATTTATACATTTTTTGATGAATGATGATTGCTTGAATAAGAAATTATTCTTGCTTATTCGGTTTAGTTTTGTTCTTAATTATGAACATAGAATTAGTGATTACTTATTTTGAGAAGTTGTTCCTCTCATTTTTGTTCTTTTCAAGTAGCAGAACTCCAAATCAATCTTTGCAGTAATATATGCCTTGGCATATACCTCTATTAATTAAATTTATTTCTAGTGAAAGGTGTAAACATGGGCGTACTATATCTCCCTCTTACCTGCAAAAATAAAACAAATCTAAAGCAAAAAGTCTCCAGTCTTATAATAAGAAAATAGCATATTTGAAACTGGTGGAGAATAGCATTTGGATATTAACATTAGGAAGTATGGGTCTTCGTGCACTACTTATTTTTAAGGTCTATTTGCTGTACAATATAGGCCTTATGTATTCTTTAATCTATATGAACCATTTTTGTAGTATAGAATAATGGACTTTTAATGAAAGTGTGTTGTTTAAGCTCAGATAAGTGCTTAAAGATTCGGCTCCAAGCTGGTTGTGGTGGTGCATGCCCGTAATCCCAGCATTAGGGAGGGATTGCCATGAGTTTGAGGCCAGCCTCTAATTTGTCCTTCTCTGTATCATTCCAGATTTAGTATATGTGCTGCCAAAGTGAACATTAATTTGTCCTTCTTTATAGCCGAGTAGTATGCCATTATATATGGATACCACATTTTGTTTATCCAGTTATCTGTTGATGGGTATATAGGTTGCTTCCAGAATTTAGCTACTATGAATGGTTCTGCTATAAACATGGGTATGGGTATGCAAATATCCATCATTTGTAGGAAAATGGATGGATCTGGAAAACATAATGTCGAGTGAAATAAATCAGACTCATAAGCTTGAATACCATATGATATCCCTCATTTGAGTGAGGCAAAGGGAAAACAAAGAAAATGATAAAATACGGATACAAAAAGATAAGGGGACAGATCTCACCCATCAGGGAAAAGGTACAAGGGAAAAAGAAGAGGGGAAAGGGGGAGGAGAATGAGAATTCAGAGGAATAAAGATACCAGGAACCCAATGACTTAAACCTAAAACGGTAACGCACACTATGTACTACAGTTAACTTTACATAGTTGCGACCGAATACTGCATCTATGTGGTTGTTTACATTGCTTGTTGTTACGTGCAAATGGCACAATGTATTATGGCCTGTAAGTTTTCGTAATTTTGGATAAATTTTAATTTTTATAACAAAAAAATTCCAAAAAAACCCTCAAACAAACAAACAAAAAAAAAAGATTTGACTCCACTTTTTCAGGTATCAGATGAACAGTAATCTTTTCATGTGGAACTTATTTTACTAAGTATAACTGTTATATCTCTGTGAATGTGTAGTCTGAAAGGCCTATTGTAAAATTCCCAGCTCTTATGATTTTTTTATGCTCCTTATATTTGTGTATAATTATTGACATCCACATGTGTGGAATTGGGATTATATTTCTATGTGTATATTATCAATTGTATGGGTTCGATGTGTATACATGTGTGTGAAATATCAATTAGGTAAATGTCCAATATGTTGTGCTTTGATAAGATTATGCATATAATTACTACTCTTTATAATTGCTAAAAGTAATTATGTGAATAAACATATGTACTATTTTGTCAGTTCAGCAGAAGTATTAGATTTTGGGAGGGTTCTAGGATTGAACTCAAGGCCTTACACATGCAAGGCAAGTGCTCTACAACTGAGCTAAATCCCCAACCTCTTAAAATTTTTAATACTTAAAGCAATAGGTAATTTTACCCTGGGGAAATTTTTTTATATATTCCATGGCTCATTTTTCATTTAGTTAATCTTATGGTGACAACTTTTAGTCCTAAATAGAGATCTGAAGCATGATTGACTAGTTAATGAAAGATGTTGTAATGATATTTCAGTATTGTACTCTTTGGCAAGGAAATTTTTTCTGCAACTTTTCACTATTTGCTAATCCTATTTGCCCAATTTCTATGCTTGTTTGCTTCCATAATTCATAAATTCCATTCCTAAGAGGTTTTCACTGATTTGAAAAATAGCAAATCAGTGTCTTCCATGTGCTGGGCTTCTATTAAGAATACAAGGGACTCCAACATGCCTGAAGAGAAGAGGAGCTACATTGGAGTCACTCTGAAAATTGTCTGAAAACCAGCCATAGCTATTGAGTACTAGAACCACTGGCAGTGGCATAGTGATGATCTGCAGCAGTTTCAGTGGGCAGTGGTGAAAGAGAACAACACTACTACAGCCTGCTCTGCTTTCAACAGCTGGCTGGGAAGAGGAAAGGGACACAAATCTGCAATTCACCAGAGGCAAACTTTCCTTGACTGCACCCAGCCCTACACCCTGCAGCACCCTGGCCTGGTATCTGTGAATGCACCACTCTGCACCAGTGCTGCCCTGCTTCTGGATGCCAGGAGAGAGGAGAAAGGAGTGCCAGTAGCATGGATCTGAGGAGGCTGTGAAAGTACCAGGAAGTGCCAACTGTAGCCATGCAACAGAGAAAAAGTTGTGGAGACATTCAGGGTAAGGAGACAAGGGCTGGATGCCAAGGGACTTCCAGAGAGCTGCTAGCTGAATACTCTGCCCCAGAATTGCCACCTGGAGGCCAAGACCAGCACAGCACCCAACACTAACCACTGCAGATTCTGTGTGACTACTCAGCACAGATTTGGGCTCTGGTTTGGATACTAACACAGAGCTGTGGACATCAGAGGAATTTCACCATATATAGGTTTTTGTGTTTTTTTTCTTTTTAATCTGGTTACCTATTTCTTTAGTTTTCCATTGTTTATCTGTTCTTTTTTGTTGTTGTGGTCTAGGTTTTCATTTTTATTGTCCTCTGTTTGGTCCATATCTCATTATCTCTTTTTTCCCTTTTCTCTCTCTCCTTCCTCAACTGCCTCTTCTGATTTTTTCTCCTCTCTCTTTCTTTTTTTCATGTGAGTGAATATTGTCTAGATCTTCTCAAGTTTGCTCCAATATTTTTGCCCTTCACTCTTCCTATCCTGTCTACTCCAATTTCCTGAAGCCTAAGCAATTTTTTTTTATCCTCCAGCCTTACATATACCATATTCTCTTCATTTACTTCTCTGTCTCTCCCCTATCTCCTTTAATCACCCCAAACACAAAGGGTAAAAATTACTCTACTAACAGGAAATTCACTGAACACAAATCCCAGTTTATGCTGGACTTCATTATATAACTGTAGACCTTGCTCCTTTAGTTAAAAGTACAAAATTAAAAGTTACCACAGTCTGTCTATTTAATGAATGTGCTTGATGCTATTGTTATAGCTAATGTACTGCTATAACAACAGTGTCATACCTGTTTCAGCCAGTTGTACTTTCTTGAATGACAATGCTATGATTATCTGGGGTAATAATCATTAACACGGTACAGCATCAAAAAAACTAAATGCTGGGTCGAATGGAGAGAGACTTCTTATTCCTATTAAATCTGGAAGGTAGGACCCTGAGACAGGCACAAAAGCCAAGAAGCACCTTCACCTAGAAGACATCTCTGAGGAGCAGGCATTTTCTAGGAAAGCCTTGATACTTGTCTTAAAGTTACCTACCATAAACAAACTATACAAATAAACACAGAAAACAAAATAAAAGGGATATGTGTGTGTGTGTGTGTGTGTGTGTGTGTGTGTGTGTGTGTGTGAGAGGGAGGGAGAGAGAGAGAATGACAAGACAGAGAAGTAACATGCAACCCTAGCTCCCCAACCCCCCAGAAAAAATTCAGAAGACATGAAGTAGAGTTAATCTGTAGCCACTCAACTGAACTCTCAGAAATGATAGCAGCAGAAGTTAAAAAAGCAGATGGACGAGGCTATAGAGAACATCAGATTAGAAATTAATGACTCAAGTTAAAAAAGAGATGGCTATCATAGTGAAAGATCTGCTTAGTGAATTCGCAGAAGACACAAATTTAAAAAAAGAGGAACTTAGGAAAATTACAGAAAACTTGAACATTCAAATCAGGAAAGAAATGGAACCCATGAAACAGATTCAAACAGATATTTAAGAGATCAAAAATTTTCTGGAATGTATCACAGTAGATTGAATGAAAGCAAAGACAGAATTTCAGATCTAGAAGACAGAACTGCATTTAATGACCATGAAAAGAAAGACTTCTTAAAAATAGCTAAAGACTATGAAAAATAAATACAATAGCTGCAAGATGATGCAGAGAAGAACAATATAAGAGTGATTAGAGTGAATGAAAAAGCAGAAGACAATACAAAGGACACAAAAAATTTATTTGCAGAAGTAATGACAGAAAACTTCCCAAGCATAAGAAAAGAATTTGACATACAGATAAGTGAGGCATATAGAGCCCCAACAAGCTATGACCAAAATAAATCTACACCAAGACATATAATAATCAAGATTCCAGAAATTCAACACAAGAACAGAATACTGAAAATTGTTAAAGAAACAAATCGCCTATAAAGGAAAATACATCAGAATCACAGCAGATTTCTCAACATAAACCCTTAAGCCAAGGAGAGCCTGGAGCAAAGTATTTCAAACTCTAAAAGAAAACAATCTCCAACCCAGATTGATGTACCCAGCCAAACTATCTTTCAAATCCAATAATGAAGTAAGATACTTCCACAACAAAGAACAACTGAAGAAATTCATGACC
>PVJO010018589.1:0-36025 GCA_004026905.1 Hystrix cristata
AACTCTCTGTTCTTATATACACTTATGGTTTCGCATATCAGAGAAAAAATTCAATGTGTACTCATGAGTGTCTGATTTATTTCACTTAAGGGTATGTTCTCAAGGTACATCCATTTACCTACAAATGTCTTTAGTTTATCCTTTTTTATGGCAGAGTAGTACTTCATTGTGTAGAGAAACCACATCTTCTTTAGCTGTTCATTGGTTGTTGGGCATTTAGGTTGTTTCTAAGACTTAGCTATTATTACACATTGTGTTGCTATGAACATGGCTGTGCATGTATTGCTGTGGTATGATGATTTTAATTCTTCTGAAAAGATACCAGAGGAATAGCTGGGTCAAATGGAACCCCTAGTTGTAGTTTTTTTTTTTAGGAATCTCCACACTGATTTCCACAGTGGCTGGACCAGTCTATATTCCTACCAACAGTGGAGGAGGGTTCCTTTTTCCCCCGCAGCCCCACCAGCGTTTGTTATCGGTTGATTTCTTGATAATTGTTGTTCTTTCTGGAGTGAGATGGAATCTTAGGGTTGTTTTGATTTGCATCTCTCAAATGACTAGTGATCTTGAACACTTTTTCATGTATTTATTTGGCATTTTTATTTCTTCATCTGAGAAATGTTTATTCATTTCAGATGCCCATTTTTGGATAAGGTCTTTAAATTTGGGGGATTTGATTTTTTTGAGTTCTTTATATATTCTAGAAGTTAGACCTTTGAGGGACGGCTGGCAAAAATATTTTCCCACTCAGGGTTTTCGCCCTGCTCTATTGGCAATTTCTTTTGTCGTGCAAAAGCCTTTTAATAGGGTGTGGTCCCAAGCACTGATTCTTTGTATTATTTCCTATGCGGTCTGAGTTCTGTTCATAAATTCTTTTCCTACCTCTATGTCTTTGAGAGTTCTTCCTATTCTATTCTCTAGTAGATTTAATGTTTCTGTTTTAATGTTTAGATCTTTGACCCACTTCAATTTTAGTTTAATACATGGTGAGAGTCATGTACCTAGTTTAAATTTCAGCATGTGGCCAGCCAATTTTTCCAGCACCATTTGTTAAAGAGACTATCTTTCTTCCAGTTGGGGTGTTTGGTGCCTTTGTCTAAAATGAGGTATTTGAGTGTTTGGGGTTGTTTCTGTATCTTCTAATCTGTTCCATTGATCCTCAGGTCTGTCTTTTTGCCAGTACCATGCTGTTTTTATCATAATAGCTTTAGAGTATAGTTTCAGGTCAGGGATTGTGATGCCCCCTGTCTTGCCTCTGTTGCTGAGGATTGTTTTTGCTGTTCTTGCTCTCTTCTGGTTCCAGATGAAGTTCAAGATTGCCTTTTCTAATTCTGTGACGTATGTTAATGGTATTTTGATTGGAATTGCATTAAATCTCTATAGTAATTTAGGAAGTATGGCCATATTCACTATGTTGGTTCTTCCTACTGAAGAGCATGGTATATCTTTCCATTGCCTGAAATCCCTTTCAATTTCCTTTTTTAGAGTACTGTAGTTTTCAATGTAAAGATCTTTTACTTGTTTTGTTAGCTAGATTCCTAATTTTTTTTTTTTTTGATGCAATTGTGAAAGGAATATCTTCTGTTATTTCTTTCTCAGTGAGTTTGTTTTTTGTTTGTAGGCCTGCTATCAACTTTTGGGTTGACTTTTGGGTTGACTTTGTATCCAGGTTCACAACTGAATTTAGTTATTAAATCTAGAAGTTTTTTGGTGGAATTTTTGGGGTGTTCTACGTAAAGTATCATGTCATCCACAAATAATGATGGTTTAAATTCTTCCTTTCCTACCTTTATTCTTTTTATTTCTTTCTGTTGCCTAATTGCTCTGGCTAATGTCTCTAGAACTCTACTGAATAATATTTGTGAATGTGGGCATCCTTGTCTTGTTCCAGATTTTAGTGTGAAAGCTTCCAGTTCCTGACCATTCAGTGTGATGTTGGCCATTTTTTTTTTTTGTCATAGATGGCTTTTATCAGACTATCTATTCCTAATTTCTGTAGAGTTTTTAAGATGAATGGGTGTTGGATTTTGTCAAATGCTTTTTCTGCATCTATTGAGATGATCATGTGATTTTTGTCTTTGACTCTGTTGCCATGGTGTGTTACATATATTGATTTGTCTATTTTGAACCATCCCTACATTCCTGGGATGAATCCTAGTTGGTGGTAGTGTATAATCTTCTTGATAATTCATTGCATTCTGTTTGCCAGTATCTTGTTGAGAATTTTTGCATCTATGTTCATTAGGTAAATTGGCCTGTAGTTCTCTTTTTCATTTGGATCCTTTTCTGGCTTTAGTATGAGGGTAATACTTGCTTCCAAGAATGATTTTGGGAATACTGCTTCCTTTTCAATTTCATTAAAGAGTTTGAGGAATAGTGGTATTAGATCATCTCTGAATTTCTTGTGGAATTCAGCTATGAATCCATGAGGACCTGGGCTTTTCTTCATTGGTAGGTGTTTAATTACCTCTTCAATTTCAGTGGATGATATTGAGTTATTTAGCATTTTTATTTCTTCTTGACTCAACTTTGGTAATTCATATGTATCTGAGAATCTGTCCATTTCTTTGATGTTTTCCATCTTGTTTGAGTATAGGTTTTTAAAGTAGGTAGTGACGATCCTTTGGATCTCTGCAGGGTCAGTTGTGTCTTTACCCTTTGCATTTTTTATTGCATGGATTTGAATAATTTCTTTCCTTTTTTTGATAATATTGGCTAGGGGTTTGTCAATTTATTTAGTATTTCAAAGAACCAACCCTTTGATTCAATGATTCTTTGTATTGTTTTCTCAGTCTCAATTGCATTAATTTCAACTCTGATCTTTATAATTTCCTCTCTCTTACCATCTTTAGGTTTGGTTTGTTCTTCTTTTTCTAGAAGTTTGAGGTACAACATTAGGTCGTTTATTTGAGCTCACTCTGTTTTTCTGATGTGGGCATTCAACACAATGAATTTCCCTCGCAGCACTGCTTTTATTGCATCCCATAAATTCTGGTATGTTGTATTGGTATGTTGTATTATCATTTGACTGTATAAATTGCTTAATTTCTTCTGTGACCCAGCTGTTGTTCAGAAGGATGTTATTTAGTTTCCATGTGTTTATGTGGTATTTTTAGTTTCTGTTGCCAATATATTCCAGTTTCATTGCACTATGGTCTGATAGTATTCATGGGATAATTTCAGTTTCCTTACATTTACTTAAGTATTCTTTATGAGCTAGTGTGTGGTCTATTTTGGAGAATGACCCATGTACAGCTGAGAAGAATGTGCATTCTGCTGTTGTGGGGTGGAACACTCTGTAGACATCTGCTAAGTCCATTTGTTCACAGATTTGATTTAGTTCTGATGTTTCTTTTTAAATTTTTGTCTAGTTTATTTGTCTATTTGTGACAGTGGAGTATTGAAGTCTCCCATTATAATTGTGTTAGTATTTATTTGATCTTTCATAATCCTAATTAATATTTGTTTTATGTAGTTACGTGCAGCAATATTTGGCAGATAAATATTAATGGTAGTATTTCTTCCTCTTGGAGTTTTCCCTTGAGAAGTATGTAGTGACCTTCTTTGTCCCTCTTGATCTGTCTTGGTTTAAAGTTACTCTGTCCGAGATTAGGATAGCTACCTCTGCTTTTTTCTGGGTTCCTGTTGCATGAAGTACTGTTTTCCATCCTTTGATTATCAGTCTATGAATTTCCTTTTGGGTTAACTTTGTCTCTTATATGCAGCATATTGATGAATCTTGTTTCTTGATCCATTCTGCTAGCCTGTTTCTTTTGATTGGTGAATTGAGACCATTTACATTGATGATTGCAGCTATTATGTATTGACTTATCTTTGTCATAGATCTTTTCTGTTGTTGGTTCTGTGTTTCACCTCAGTTTAACTGCTTGTCTTACCTGGTGGGTCCTTTTATTAGTGTCCTTGTAATTATAGTTTCCTTTTTCCTTTTCTAGGATATTCTGCAAAATATTTTGTAGAGATGGATGGGAGGTCATAAATTTCTTCAGTTGTTCTTTATCATGGAAGTATCTTATTTTGTTGTTGAATTTGAAAGATAGTTTGGCTGGGTTCATCAATCTGGGTTGGAGATTGTTTTCTTTTAAGGCTTGAAATATTTTACTCCAGGATCTCCTGTTTTAATGGTTTGTGTTGAGAAATCTGCTGTGATTCTGATGGGTTAACCATTTTAGGTGATTTGTTTTTGTTTTTCCTCTAACAATTTTCAGTATTCTGTTCTTTTGTTGAATTTTTGGAATCTGATTATTATATGTGTTGGTGTAGATTTGTTTTGGTCTTTGGTGATTGGGGTTCTATATGCCTCACTTATCTGTATGTCAAATTCTCTTCTCATGCTTGGGAAGTTTTCTGTCATTACTTCTGTAAATAATCTTTTTAGATAGTTTTCACAGTCCCCCACTTTTTCATTCACTCTAATCACTCTGATATTGTTTTCTTTGCATCATCTTGCAGCTGTTGTAGTGATTTTCCATAGTCTCTACCTACTTTTAAGAGGTCTTTCTTTTCATTGTCACTAATTGCTTACCTGTCTTCTATGTCTGAAATTCTATCTTCACTTTCAGAGAGTTTTTGATTTCTTGGATATCTGTTTGAATTTGTTTCATGGGTTCCATTTCTTTACTAAGTTGAATGCTCAAGTTTTCCATCATTTTTCTAAACTCTTCTGTTTTTTTTTTTTTTATCTCTGTCTACTCGGAATTCACTAAGCAGGTCTTTCATTATGATTGTCATCTCTTTTTTAATTTGGGCAATTATTTCTAGTCTGATGGTCTCTATAGCCTTGCCTATCTGTTTTTTAACTTCTGCTGCTATCATTTTTGAGAGTTTGTTTGGGTGTCTTCTGGTTTACTCTATGTCATTGTCCTCTGGATTTGTTCTGGGTGGTCTGGGGGTCTGGGGTTGTGTTTTACTTCTGTGTCTTGTCATTTTCTTTGTATACATATGTATTTCCCCCTTTTAGCTTGTTCTCCATGTTGATTTTATATTTTGTTTGTTGGAGGTTCCATTAAGACAAGTATCAATGCTTTTCAAAGAAAAGTCTGTTCTTATGGTTTCTTCTAGGTATATGTGGTTCTTGGCTCTTGTGTCCTTTATGTCTCCAGGACTTTCCTCAGTGACATGGGTATGGTTGGCTCTACTTGGTGACTTGCAAAAGGGGAAGGAAAAAGAAAAGAAAAGGAAAAAAGGAGAGAAAAAGAGAGAGAGAGTGCAAGACAGAGTCAGTGGTGTTTTCAGTCCTAGATCTTTCACATGTTAATGGATTTTGACCCTACCGGTGAACAGGCAGGTGGGAGACCCATGATGGAGTTGCTGGTGGGCTGGGCAGGGACTGTGCCAGTCTGGGATGCTGGCACTCATCAATCTGAGGTGCTCCAGCAGGTGGGAGAACTATGATGGAGTCCTTGGTGGGCTGGGCATTTCCTTTAAAATAAAGTGATGAAAGTAAGAACAATCTCAAATTTGTGAGGTATTTTTAAAATTATTCATGAACAAACAGTTTTTAAGGTTGAAGGAAAGAATTGACACCATCTGCATTTTTTAGATCATATCATGGTGCTCCTACTTCAAATCCACTGAAATTTTGACTTTAAGAAACATTTTGACATCATTCTTACACTCTCTGAATTAAAATTTAAATATTTATGCAGTTTTTCAGTCTAGAAGAGGAACTGCAAGACTTCCCTGAATAAGAGGTTAAGCAAAGGTTATGATGTTACAAATTAGAACTAAATAGGACACTGATACTGAGAAACTGGAATCCTGTTAGTTAGACTAATAATGAATCAAATCAATGAGACAAAGGGTCCCTCAAGGTGAGGTTTGCTAGAGTCTGAATATAAATGGCCATATTATTATTAATACATCCATTCATGAAAATGCTATAATCATAGCTTATATTACAGGAAAGACTGAATGAGTTCACGTTAAAATGTGGATAAAGAAGAGTAACATCTTTCAGTTCAACTAAAGTTTAATAAAGATGTATATAAATTTGCCAGATTTATAACATATTTCTCCATACTTTTCCCAAGCTGAATAAGAATATGCATTGTCTTAATTTTCAATGGGAGAGTCATATTTGGCTTATTTTAAAATAAATTGACATTAAAAGCTTAACAATTCCAGGGTCCCTTTGTGGTATTAAAAAGTAGCATTTTATTTTTTAAATCAACTAGTCTTATTGTCCTGATGCATTTCTGCCCATATGTGTTGATAGAATAAAACAATGTAGAATACAGTTATAGTTTTGCCCTAAAGATTATTTTTATCTCTGTTCTTCAGTTTAAGTGGAAATATTGTTTTCTCAACCTCCACTTTTATAGACACTTCAGAGGTATGAAATTAAATGTAAATGTCTTTGTCAAATTTAAATCTATCCTTATTATGTTTAACATTCACATTTAAAAGGTTATCTCTTTGTGCAATTCATGTTTGTAAAAACGACATACACTGATAAAAGGTGTTGGAAATTACAGATCTAAGTTTGAAGCTGAAGAAAAAGGTGACAGTTTAAAGGACCAACTTCATCATAAGTACACCGAGTGGAATGATTTTATATGAAGCTTAAGATAAAAACAAACCGGGTTTGTCCCCAAATTTAGTTATGTTTCTCTGAAATGCTGCAAGAAGTCATACTGTGCTGAGAATGATATCGTTGCAGTAACATTTAATGTTGTTTATTGAAACTTGAAGTTCAAAAATTGAATTAGATTCACATTGTTCTGCGTTACCAAACTTTATTTGGACTATGATGCCAATAACAGTTTTGCAAATATTCATTTGTATTTTCTGATATTTTTGCAGACAAGCCTGGACACACATTAATTTGAATATACTATATATCAAGTTGCTTTTTTCACTCTTCTCACAAAACGTATATGAAATTATATTCAATAAAAATGTGCATGTAAATGAACAATGTCTTGAGTTACACACTATGAATATTCATCGTGTATTTATTTTGCACTCATTCTGAACTCAGTTCTCTGTCAACTTATATGAATATGCTAATGTATGGAGCAGATCAACTTTCTGCTTTCATGGGACACACTATTTAATGTTATTATTGGAAATGTTCTTAATAATAAGTACTGTGTTCTGAAACCAGTCAAAATGTTGAAAACTCTTACAATTATGCTTCTTTTTAATTTTTCTCTCCAATGGTCTTCTGAAAGTCTTCATATTTTGACAGACCTTTTTTAATAAACCAGACTCTCCATGTCAAGAAATAAGAGTTCCCATTAAAAAATAGCCAACGTATTTATATTGCTTACTGTCAAATTACCAGTGGCATTAAGATAATGTAAAACAAAAATAAAAACCCAGGGGAGGGAGTCAGATGATAGCCTTAAAAATGAATAAAATAATTGAAATCAGTGTTAAGTGCTGCAGTTAAAATAAAATGGTGATGATATAGTCTCTTTTTTAGACTTTTGTTGTAAATTTCTGCCTCTCTTTGTTATCTTATACTTCATCTATACACTTGGTGACACTGATTTCGTTATCCAGGAATGGTATTTAGAACTTTGTATTTTAAATTTCTGTCTTTACATGTAGTAAGTCCTGGAAAGTGCTCATATCTGCATCCCCAGCACCCAGTGTAAGGTCTGGAATGTAGTGTGTTTTCATTAACTGTTTGTTGACAGGATTTATTTTCTAGTCACTGACGTGTCACATGCGGTGAACTCAAAGAGGAATAAAAATTATGAAAAGCCTACTTTCTCACTGATCATACTGTTTTTTTTACTTGTCAACTGTAAATATAATAATGGTAAATAAGAAACAGTCCATAAGTTCTAGATATCTATCTTGTAACAACTTAAAAGGGTTGGTTAGCTTGAGGCTTTATGAAGATACAACAAACACCAAAAAGAGTGGCTGAACTCACACTACAGATAAAAACAGAGAGATGAAGTTATCACCTATGATGGTACTTATTTATAGACTATGTTTTATGATTCAGTTGTCTGTGCTTTCTTCAGGGGTTGGTGGAAAACCTTTTACCCAGGCAGGCCTCAGTCAAGTTTTGTCTCTCTTATAGTTCAGCCCTATTTATCTTCTTAGACAGTTCTAGTACTCATGATCTCCCCAATATATCATCAACCACTAGGACCTTCTGTATTAATTATTAAACCTTATCAAGATTTACTCATGTAGTTGTTTAATGGTCATTCTCGGTGCTAAATTTTTTTTTAAAATTTTTTATTTTTACCAAGAACAGGTATTGGTACATTATATACATAATGATCATAATCAACTTTGGCTTTCTCCCATCTTCCCCTCCCCTCCCTTCCATCCACCCACCCCTATTTGCAACAAGTTTATTTACACTTTTCCATTTTTTTCCCTTTTTTAATGATGATATTTCTCAGTGGTTTCTGTTTCTCTCTAGCAAGAGCAATTATTTTCTAAAATCAGGATTGTTTTTGCCTTTTGCTCTGATTTTCTAAGCTTGCTTTTGGTGGTAGGGGGCCATGTGTAGCCTGGAAGAGAAAGTAATAAAGGAACTTTCAAGTAGGAGTTAAACTGAGAGAAGACAACTCCTTTGGACAGAAATGTAAACTCCATGCTAGTGTCCAAGTCTGCTCAAATACCATAGACTCTTTCTCTGCAAGTGCTGCCTGGTCTTTCCTGGGGGGCAACATTTGCCTTCCTCCTGGTAAGATTACTGAATGATAGATGAGAAATGATTTGGAAGAGTGAAAAAAGTCATGGAAGTGGAAGTAATAATAATATGACTTTGTTGGCTACTCGAGGTCCAAATGACTGATGTGTAATCAGCAGGTTTGATGACAGAGCCCAATTTTGATTTCTTCCCTGAAAGATCATTTCTCTTTGGTTACACTAAGTTTGTGTATCTTAAGAATGGAGAAAAATGACATGATTGTGGTTTCCTTTTTCAACCTGTGGGTGTATCCCCTGCATCAGCCTTTTTTTCTGAATATTTTTGACGCATTTTTCAAGGAAGGAGTAGTTTGAAACCAGAGTAGAGATATGGCATGACAATTAGGGGTACTAAGCTGGGCAAAGGAGGTTTATGCAAAAGTGACTGGGAAAGAATAAGACAAAAGTGTATGAATTTGTAGAGGTTTCTAGAGTGATGTGATTGATGTGATTGTAGTTTATTAAAAAATCGATGTTGGGAAAAGGGATTTGACTAAGCGTTTTTGTAAGCTAAAATTTTGATCTAATTTAATGATCTTTCAAAGTATGAATTATATATCAGATTTCATCTTAAATTACTTGACGGTTGAATTTTGCTGCCTTGAATTGTATTCTACTTATGAACTATGCAGTATGGGGTTGCATTTTGTTTTAGTTAAGAATGATTATGTAAATAAATAATATGCCTTTTCCTAAGAATTGAAATATTGTGTATCTGTCATGTGAATTTTTCAATTTTACCTTACTGAGTTCTAAGAATTGGTATTCAAAATTTTGGGTAATAACTGAAATAAAATAGGAAATAGTGATATTAGGATTCTAAGAGTAACTGGTATTTTCATCACTTCTATTTAACAAGAGTTGCTGAGTGAAGAAATACCTAGCTGTAAATTTAGGGCTTTGGGAGCAACATTCCTGCTTCCGGGCCATTGGGGTGTCATTTAGTAAATTGCTTCTCCAGCACTCTGACTGGACTTACCAAATTTCTATGAATTTAGGATTTGAGTCAGAAAAGAAGTTCAATCTATTTCAATTATTAGCCTAAATGGTGTGTCTGACTGTGCCCTTGTGTAGAGCGGCTGCATTTATGCTGAATGCCACCTATGAAAACCGGTTTTAGTTCACTAGCGGTGTCTGCAGCACCAATCTCTAACGCGCAGAAGTCCTCCAATCTCATTTTCGATCTGAAAATCAATTACTGGCTTTGATTTTTAAGTAGCAGTTCTTTTCCTGAGTTGGAAAGGTGGATGTGTCCACGAAGATGGTGTGAAATTCGTATTGCTTGCATAAAATGAAGAGTTCTAAAAGTCTTCTGCCCCTAAATCTCTCTCCTCACAGACTTTTGGAAGACCCCCAATTCTTAACATTACTTCCTTTTTAAAAGTCATAACTAGCTTGACCACTGAAAAACACAATTAAATGCTGCAGCAGTAATGATTTTGACATCTTTAGCATGGTTACCTCAATCTTTATGATTTTATCAAATGACTTGGCACAAATCTAAGGCTCCAGGAAGTGAAGAGAATAAAGTACTTGAGAAAGAGGGAGTGACAGAAGGAGTAGAGGAACAGGTAAGAGAAAGAGAGTCAGAGACGGCTCTGAGTTAGCGAAGAGGCAGTGGGGAAGAGGGGGCTCTTCTAAATTTTATCCAAGATCAATCCCGTTCTGAAAAAGTGAGGAGGAAAGTAACCACGTAAGTTTTTCTTTTAAATTAACTACACAGATTCTCTTTATTACATTATTGTGTAAAGTTTGAATTCACATTTTTTTGTTGATAATTAGATTGTTCAAGAAAACAATGAAATGGAAACAAGGAAAAACAGAAATCCTTGTATTTCATACTTAGTACATTTAGAGGTGGATTTTAAAGAAGTTATTTCAGTAATTCCTTATATTTGTAAAATATATCTGAAACTAGTTTCTGAAGAGTCAGTGAAACGAATGACAAAACAAAACATTTATTATCTGATTTTTTTATCTAGAGCTCATTTTACTCATATAGAAATACAATGCTAAACTCTCGTATTCCTAATATAATGCTAAACTCTGCTGTCTCATTGTAAGATGAAAATAGCATCTTAGAATGCATAGGAGGAAGACCTTACACATTTTATTTAATTTGATCTGAAATCCATGTGCTGTCATTTAGAGAGATCAAGTATAAGAACCTGGTGGGTATAAAATGTGCTCCACATGGTCTTATTTAGAAAGATGCCTGAAATGTGAGTTTTCACAAATTCCACAAAACACATTTTCACACCAAATTTGATACAGACATGTATTACAAAATCTCCCTACTGCCATTTGAATATAGAATGGAAAAGTTTCTCTCGAGTTTGTAAGTGTCTTTCAAACATAGGTGAAAATATAAGTCGTAGTAACAGCTACTACTTGAAGCTGCTTTGTGGTACTTACACCTTCAAAAGGATTGTGTGGAAGAATGTATTTTTCCTTAATGTATATCTAGGGGCACTTTACATATACAAAAGAGTCTCTAATGGCTTCTCTCATTAGTTTTCTAATTAAAAATGCCTTAACTTTGTGTACACTGCTGTTACACATAATGAATGGGATTGGGAGGGAGCAGGAAGAAAATGAGGCTCCGTGTCAACGTGCATATTTGTTCAAGTAGGAGAGTGTGCACAAGGGCCCTGTGCAGGAAGCTCTCGGTCACACCCTGTGCGGACCTTTGCTGGTGTGAGTGTGCAGGCTGCCTCAGCAATTCTGGGCTTGGCTGAGTGCTGGAGGAGTGCCGAGGGCCCAGCTCAGCACTTAGGGTCATCCACCTGCTCTGGGAGCCACCAACACATCTTCGTTCATGTGGGGACGCTGGCACAACGTTCCCAGTCCAAACCACACTGAGGCATTACCTACCCATATATTAAAATTGTACAGAAGAGCATTAATTTATATTTTTGTTTTTTTCTCTTGAGAAACCATATCTATTTTAAACTGGCACAAATTAATGTTCAAGGTGGTGGCAGTCCTGGATGAATGAGCGGATATTCTTTATATATTTCTCGTGTTTTCTCTTTTAAATGCATTTTAATTATGTATCTTTCATATGTAAAAGCCAAGAAATACATATTAGTAAAATGATAGAATATTGTTATACTTTTAACATATTTTTCTGGAAATGCTGATGATGTTTCTTTGGGTGCTGCAGAAGTCTGTTTTGTGGAGAGATAACGTGGAATACTGTGCACATGAATATTAGATTAACACAGCTTGGGTATGGACACGGTACTCTGTTCAGGGGCTCTGAAAGATATGGACATAACTGTGGTGCTTCACTGAAACCAGACATCGACTAAACTCATTCAGACTGCAGTGTACATGTGGACGCAAAGCATGTAATTGTGTCACGCACGGGCAGGTGTCTGTGAAATCATGATGCTCTCCAAGGCATACTGGAGGAGAGGTACATCTGTTGCAAAATCTAAGGTTTCCTCAATTACATCTTGGTTAAATAGTCATTCGGCAAGTATTAATTTAGCATTCACCAGATATCAGGGGAAGAAGAACTTGCTGGCCTTGATCCAGATCCTTCACACGGGCTCACTCTGTATGTGTCTCAGCACTGTCAGTAACGACATTTCCCTCAAGATGGCCAGATGAGCATGCAGTCCGGCCAGCCAGCTGCTCCCATCCCCATGGCACAGCCATCTCTTATTCCAATACTAGACCTAAGTCACAGAAATATGAAATGAAGGAATCTGTGCTCAGCATGGCACTTAAATAGATTCTCGAGTTATTGTTACGCCACAGCAATCAGGTATTTCAATCTATTGTGTGTGAACTTGTTGGTTTGCTTTGGGAATCTGAATGTCTAAAACACTTGGATAGTTCAGATTAGCCTCTGTGGTCTGGTTGAAAGGTGTGACATTTTAACTATATCTTATACATATCCATGTACAATTTTTTATACAAAATTACATATAGCAGAGAAAAAAGACCAGATATGAAATTGCTAAGAGATAAAAACAGTAAATAATTTAATGTGTATCTTTCTAGACTTTCTCCCATGCAAATCTGAGAGATTTGCTTTCTAAAGATGGGATTACAGTATAAATACTGATCTATAATTTATTTTTATACTTCATAAAATATGATCAGTGTCATTCTGATAAATTCAATATATACATCATTTTCTCATCTGTATAACATATCTATGTTTGTCTGTTAAATGTCTTCAATGCTTATGTTCTCTAAAACTGAAGTTTACTGTTCAGATTAGTAGAAATCAATTGCACTCAGACTCTGGTAGTTGTTGTTAATCCATAATCCAGCTTCGTGTGTTAATACAAAGTGCTAAATTTCATTTGTCAGGTTATTCCTGAGCCTAATTCTGGGATCAAAATTCTATTTTGTATGCTTGGCAGACTCATATAATTTTCACATTAAAATGACTTCTGTTTGTGTTTTTTTAGGCAGTATAATGCAGACCTGTTTTTTCTTACTGAATTTCATGTTGGGTTTTGTAACCAATTGGGCAGCGTCTACAGTCTAGGCATGTTTCATTTTAATATTTCTCACATTCTAAACAGAGCTTGTCCTGGGAGCCCTGAAACTCAGAATATCCCACTTCTGTTGAGATTTGGGGTGCAGCAGATTCAGATTGCCCTGGGCTTAGAGTTTCCTGTTAGTCAGGAGCTGGTATAACTCTAGCTATTCTTTTGCTTTTTAATAAGCCACATTTATATAAATGAATGTGAAGTTTACTTTTCCAGCAGCAGTGACACCAGTCTGTTATCTAGACACTTTGTGCTAAAGAATTGAGTAGAAAAAGAGAGAACACTTTTTCTTTGATCCTGTGGAGCTGTTCATGTTGAAAGAGTAGACATTCACATTATGGAAATTACCTTTGCTTGTACTAGGATTGGTGAAAACCTTACGTAAATAGGCAGGTTTCCTGAATCCAGCCTTTGAATCTTCAGATAAATGACTACTCCATGTCTCACTGCTGTTAAAAGGCAGTCAGTCATTCCAGGTGTGCGTGGTGTGGCTCAGATCCTGCTAGCTATCTTTCCATTTAGACTAAAGGTTCCTAGTCTCAGATGACCTACAATAATTATCTTTTGACCAATGTGACATTGGATTTATCTATATATATATTTCTTCATATATTAAACATATAATTAAAAGTACATCTTTAATGTGTTAGGCATTATAGTGGATATCTTGCATATATGATCTAATTTACCCCCTAAGTTGAAATGGATTACTATCGCTCTAAGAAAACAATTCAGACTCCGTAGAAGACCACCTGGTCTCTCTCTGCAGTGGTTATTCATTTTATTCTTGTTTCAAAAAATGCTTTGTGTTTTATATTGATTCGCTTAACCCTCACAGTAACTATGAAGTAACTATTATTATTCTTGTGTTACCTGTGAAGAAGTTGAGGAGCAGAGTAGTCCCACACACAGTAAGTTTGTGAGGGTCTGGTTCAAATTTAGGCCAATGGCTTCTGAAGAAAGAATTTTTATTCACAATGCTGCACAACTTTGTGCTTGCCCTCAGAAACATTACTAAAAGATTACAAAAGCAGGGTGATTTTAAGGGTCTTTAGGTCAACAGTGGTAGCTGCATGAGGAGTCCTACAGAAACCTGTGGGGGTAGCTTGTTGACACAAAAATGAATATCTTTATGGTGGCCCAGTGAAGACTAATACTGTTAAAGAAAGGGAGCTCATGGCTTTCATTTTTTTCCCCTGCTTAAACATTTCTCCACTTATGGCCCATTTCACATTTAAACATTTTAAAAATGATACCTGAAGAGTGTTTAATGAGGTTGGGTGAATTCTCTTACCACCACCCATATACCTTGTTTAAAATTATGATGATCATGGGTTACCTCTTAGGTCACGGTTCAGGCTTCTTAGTGCTGGTGTTAGGCAGAGAGTAGGCTAGTAAACACTTGGAACATTAACAAAAGCAAAGTTTGAAATAAAAAAAATAACATTTTGCAAAATCTTAGAAATTAGTTAATTTTGAGTGCCGCATTAGAGTTATTGTGTGTAATTCCAAAACTTAATATCTATACAGTTATTTATAGGGTATGTGTGTACTTATGAAATGCTACAAGGTTTTCAGGGGTTATGGCCTCCAATGACTTAATCCTGTCTCCCTTGTAGGAGTACACCACAGTTAGAGAGGTTCAGGGAAGGGGAAAGTTAAGAAGAATTCGCTGTAAAGACTCAGCACTTACATGTGGTGGTATTGTCCACAAGGAAAGAGAAATTTGTTAGACAGTGTGGTTCAGTTAGTTCCTAGATGTGCATGTGTAGTTCTAGCACTGCTCCATAATATAGATTGTACCCAATCAAGTTGTAGTATGTTAGTGTGTCCATTTATGGGAGACAAAGACACAAAAATTACATAAAAGGCAAAACCTTGCAATATTCAGGGCTCAGCCTTTTGTATATTAACCCACTGAACGAAGTGCCAGCACAGATAAATGCTGCTTCCTAGAGAAACAGCCTTAGAGTCTCATCTCTCTCTGCAAAAATCCTGCTACAGTTCCAGGTGAAGTTTGGAAAGTTTGGAGATGGTGACTAGTGAAGTGCTAGAATACTGTAAGCCAAGCTTAATGGGAGATACTAGTGAAAACTCAGAAGACCAGAATCCTCATAGAAAGGCTAACAGTAAAGGCTCAAAATACATCAGGTGCAAACAAGGACTCATTGGAAATTGATCTCAAGAACATGAGCATTATGTTCTGGCAGAAAATTTGTCTATATTTTGCCCATGTCCTGAGAGTTTGTGGGATACTGATATTAAGGATGGTAGATTAAGTGATCTAGAAGAGGAAATTTCAAGTTAGCCTAATGTTCAGGCTGTGCAATGGGTACTGCTGGCATATTTAAACCAAATTTATAGTAAAATCAGGAGCAAAAAGACATAGGTAAATAAGTTGAAAAGCTTGCAGTTTCCTCAAAGTTGGGGCAAAGAAGACCAAGGCTCAAATGTACAGACTAAGAAGCTCTCATTTGAGAAGAGAGCCACAGGGCACCCTGCTGGAAAAGAGCTGCCTAGGGAATTTGTTTCCTGGGATTCATTTCACAGTGCTTAGCCATCCAGGCACTCAGAGGCCACTGTAGCCATGATGCAGAAGGTCCTTGATACTGGTTGAGTGTTGGCAGACCCTGACGTCATCCACTTGGTGCTGGTTTTACAGGCATGAAGAATGTAAGAGTTGTGGGGTCAGGGGGGTTTCTATCTACATTTTGGAAGGCCTGAGGGGACAGGCAGCGGGCCCCTGAGGGGCAATTCATGAAACTGTGAAAGTGTAGCTGACAATGCCGTAGAGACTCTAAGAAGGTGCAGAAGCCAGGCACATGGAGCTTCTGAAGAAGACCACAGGCAATGAACAGAGCCAACCTGAGAGAGGGTCCATGAGAGCTGCAACTGGCAATATCATAAGGGTGGATCCGCACAAACCCTTTGGAGCTCTTATGTCCCCAGACTTGCCCTGGGTACTGGACATGAAAGTCCAGGATTTAATGCTTGCTCTGCTGGATTTTGGTCTTGCTTTGGTCTCAATCCTTTCTATTCCATTTCCCCATTTTGGAATGGGAATGCTTCCCCTGTGGCATTGTATGTTGGAAGAACTTAATTTCTCTTTTGTGTTTTATAGGGACTTATAGATGAGAGTGTGCCATGAATCTCAGAGGAGACTTCACACTTGGATTTTGTTAGCACTGCTAAAACTGATGAGACTTTGGGGATCCTTAGAGACAACCCAAATACATTTTGCACACAGAGATGGGCATAATTCTTTTTGGGGCTGGGGTGGAATTTTATGGCTTAGACCTGGGGCTCACTCTGAAGCCTCATGTGTTTAGAAGGTGATTGTATTGTGGGGGTGCTATGCTCATGAATGAATTAGTCCACTGACATGTTCATAGTTGACTTGCTGTCAGAAGATGGGATTTATTTATACAGTTCTTTTTAAGTTTTCAATATTGGCATCACATTTGTGTCCCACTTGATATTTATTTGTTTGTTGTTCATCTTTCTGTTATTCTTCTTTCTTTCATTTTAATGGCTGCAGAGTGTGACGTTGTGTTTCATATTTTTTTTCAGGCAGCTCATATTGTTGGTCCTTTAATTGTTTTCCAAAGTTCTACAATTATAAACATGCTCAAATGAGATTTTTTACAGAAAATCCTCATAACATCCAAGTTTATTTCCTAGCAACAAGTTGACTAGTTCTAGAGTTAAACACACTTTAAATCCGATAAATTGTCCACTGTAATAGTTTAGTATATTCTCCATAATAGTTTGCTATTCTCTTGGCTTTTCTATCAATGAATAATTGAATTTTGGATAATTGGCACAAAACATACACCAGAATGGAAACTGGGGCAAAGAAATTAAAGTCTTTTTAGGAGCATCGACTTACTCTGTGAACAGCAAGTAATAAAAAGTTACCACCCCCCAAGTACTCACCATGCACCAAGAATGGTGCTAAGTATTTCAAGCATGTTATCTCATTTGATTTCACATCAACTCTATGAGATATAAGTATTCCTTTTGTACAGATGAAATATTGACCCACAGATATTTAACTAACTTATCTGATATCACTTAAAATTGCTTAGCCAGGCATTGAACCCAATTAAACTTCTTCGGAAATTGTATACTCTTTAACTAGCATGCACATTACTCCCTTAATTATTGTTATGGTTTGTAACTCAATGTTCTTCCAAAGCCTCATGCACTCTTAGGTGGGGAGATTCGAAATTGTCTGGGTTATTAGGGTGCGTGAATGTGGATTAAATGCATGATACTGGGATTAAAGGTGTGGATAATGGATCCCCCCCATATGGGTGGCACCAATCATTATAGCCTGGATGGAATATAAAGGGACAGAAAGAAGGCAGACTTGGTGCTGCTGCTTTTCTGCTTGTTGCCCTCTGCCTGCCATGCCACGACTTTTTCTTCCCTGTGATGCCAGTCTGCCACATTGCCCTGCCTTGGGGCCAGCCGATTATGGACCGAAACCTCTACAAACTGTGACCTAAAATAAACCTTTCCTCCTTTAACCTGTGAGTGCCAGGTATTTTGTTCCAGCAACTAGAAAATTAACTAAGACAATCACTGAATTCACACTTGGGCATATAGACTGTTGGTAATGCTGGGTAGCAGTTGTACCTTTGAGACTAAAAGGCAACAAGTGGGAATATGGTAATAGGGCCACCAACGACGTAGTTTTTCTAAGAGCAAAACTGAAGTCACGTAAGTCATATCAAATCTTAAAAACTTGAATTCATAATCTGTTGAGTCAATTGCTTAATACTTAATTTGGTGACACTTACCATTGAATCTAAGCAAAATAAGCTTCTTAGTCAAGAGGTAGATAATAGCAGGGTGTCTGCTAATGCTGAGTTTACATCACAGTGTAAATGGAATATTTTTGGGGAGGCCCAGAAGACATGCTTATGTTTGTATCTGTGTTCTGGAAAATCTTTTCTGGGGTGAGGATTAGAATGTGGTGCTTAACATGAGTGTGAATTCCTACTGGTTTGATAGTCAGGGATTACTGGCAAGCGAAGTGAATTTTTTTCATTCTTGGCCTACTAGTCTGAATCTACTGGTAAGCATCTGAGTCTAGGAATTCCATCAGAGTTTTCTCCATCTTTCCCTCCTCTGTATCCCCACTCTTACCTCTATATCTGAATAACATGTTAGATTCTTTAACATATGGCTTATGCTGCTTAGCTCGAAAACATAATCTTGAGTATGAGTAGAGTAAAATAAATATCCAGCTGTAAGTATGCACCTTGAGGAAAGTCATTTAGATTGAGTGGAAACTTGGCGTATGACAAATGTTCTATCCAAAGAACACATCATGTCTCCTTATCAGCTGCTACTTGATATGCCTTGAAAATATAAACCAGACACAGAAAATGAAAAATTGCATGACTCTAAAATTGTTTTTGGACACCAACCCTAGAAGATAATCTGTACTCAGTTTTAAACTTGTTAAACTGTAGCTTGAAATGTATTATTAGTTTTGACCATCTGCCAGTCATTAAGTGCTTTAGTGGCCAGTGTTGTATAAGTCTTTGAAACTTGCCTTTTAGTTCACTAATTATTTGGTATCATTTGATGGCAGCAGCCTTAGAAAGAACAATATTTGTAAATGAAAGAGTTTAGTATGCACACTTTATCTCAGTGACTAAAACTGTGTATGGGCAAAACATGCTCTGAGGCGAATTGGTCTCTCCATGTGTTCTTTGTCCTCTGGTGTTTTCATAAACAACAAATATGCTCATTTCGATTAACAGTTTAAAAACGATTGTACAAAATTGCCTAAAATTGAAAGATTCCCCGCTATATGACTTTTTTGAACATTCCCAGCCTCATTTTTCCCTCTAGCAGTGACTGTGGGTCTATGTTCTCTTATGTGGAATATGATCTTTTTCAGGATGACTAGAATTTATTTATTTATTTATTTATTTATTTATTTATTTATTTATTTATTTATTTATTTATTGGTGGTGCTGGGGATCGAACTCAGGCCCTTGTGCTTACAAGGCAAGCACTCTAATCACTGAGCTAAATCCCCAGCCCCTACTAGAATATATTTAATTAAATAAAGAGAGCTTATAATATTGAGGCCAGCACTCTTTTACATGGAGGTAAGACCTGAACATCTGAACACCAGGCCAGGAGCTATTCAGTTCAGGTATCCATGACGTACTTGGGAGCTTCTTTGGGAATAGCCATAATAGCCATATGGCTCTTTTCCTGTTTGTGTTATTATCGTTTCCTACACCCAGAAATTTCTGAACCTGTACTTGTAAGAGTGACCGCAATGGCATTGTCTATACATTTAGGCTGGTAGAGAGTCTAAATGACTGACCATGCAGAGAATCTGGGAGGAAGATCTGCGGCTGGCTTCCGCAGGCATAAGGACTGCACATAGACACCGCATCTTTTCAGTGATGCAGATGAAAACTTTTAGTCTCGTTTATCCTTACCTGAACAGTGGTTCTACATAGCAGACATTTGGTAAATAGGTGATGGAAAATTGTCATTCTCAATGTATGATCTATTGATCAAGAGTATTGGCACCATGGGAGTTTGTCAGAAACAGGAAAATCTTGCTCTGTGCCCTAGTTCTCTTGAATCAATCTCAACTTGAGGAGGATCTGAAGTTTTTCCCATACATTCTAAAGTTGGAGAAGTAGTTGTCTAAACATGGTACACATGTCTCCTTTATCATTTAGGCCACTTATACATAGTTATTGGCATTCCTTTATGCCTGGTATTTGGGGGTTGATTTGTAAGTGTTCTATCATCAAGAGAAATACTTTCTATTTGTCTTTGAAACCCAGCATGTTCATTTTTCTAAGGGTTCGTTGGGATAAAAGAAGAAAAATGAAATGCAATATAGCTCAAATAATATGAAAGAAAATTATTGCTGCTTGTACTGTGTTTTATTCTAGAATTCAATATGTTACTGAAAAGGTCAAAGAATATAACTAATACATTCCCTAATGTTCTGAGGGATGATAATGAAACTGGCCAGAAACCAATTCGAATACTCTCTGGTGCCATTTAATCAAAGAAACTCCGATAAGGTAACACTTTGTATAATGGGTAGGCAAAACATTTCATATTAAAAATTCATTATCTGCTCAAATTAACCAAATGTCTTCATTCATGCTTTTTAGCATCAATTTAACTTTTTTTTAATTTCTCCAGCCATTTCCTCTAGATAGGAAAAGTTGGGGTTTCTCATTAACTTCAGGGAAGATGATTTTGAAGTTGTTTCCCAAAGAATCTCCCACATGGTACAGCTCGCAATGTAACATGATTTATCACAGTCACAAAAACTTCCCCTGAATCAACTTAATGTATTATAGAAGAATTATTTCAAATAGGAAATTGAACTTAATAAAATTAATCATAAAATAATGTTATTTTCCAGATAAATCTTTAAGCTTTTTTCTATGCCATAAATAAACCACGATGCCTGCTCTCCTGAGGGTTATTCTCTTTCCAAAACTGTTGTGAACTTATCACCTGTACGACTATGTCTCTTAAAGTGTTGCCGTGTCCCTCCTTACACACACACACAAAAAAAACACTTCCTGTGCATTGATTTAACAGGGCAGGATGTGTAGATACAAAGGATGTCTTAAAAGGAGTTCTCCTAAAACATTTCACATTATTTTCAGTAAGTAAAGCACAAATCACTTTCCAATATAACAGTTTGATTGTGTGGTGAGATAGACATCTCATCACAAACTTTGGATGAATTCTCACTCTACCTCTTTTTCCATGGCCAGATAATTCTGTGGGAATTCATTAAATGACAGCTATTAATATATCATTATCTAATTTCCTAATGAAGTGGTAGAATATGACCATAGTGAATTTTATATGGCTACTTGATTAAACGTTTGGGAAATTTTTGTTGTAGTGAATTGTAACATCAATGTTGAAATAAATGGGATCCTTAAAAATGCCTTTACTTGCTCATTAATATGTTCCTACTATGTGCCAGACTTTGCTATAATTAGAAACTAAAGAATCAAGTTGTGATACTCCACCTTTCCAATATACTTCTACTATATTTCTTCTTTTGTATAGTATTTGTTTTGCCCCTTGCCATAGTTTGAAATAATATCATATATTGCTGTGAACATAATTTTTCAGTTGTTGTAACTGTTTTTCTTGACTTACTATAAATATTTCACCACTTATTTTCTGTTGTTTAATATAATTTTAACAAAAAGAAGTGTCAATCTTTGTATGTTTTTATATATAACGTCACATAAGATTTATATATTGTTGCCAGGAATATTTTTCTTTCTGGCTTTCTTACCCTGTAACAAAGAGGGAAATCTCTAGTCTATTTGCCACCAGATAGATGCTAAATGCTGTCTACTTGGTGAAATCCTTTTTTAGAATTTTTAATTTAGAGAGCAAATACCCCCAGCCCCAATTCCCAATTGCTAGGTGGTATGTTTCATTAGTACATTCTGCTCAATGAGATGGCAGGTGATTAGTAACCACCCTGATCTTTGCCTTGGTCTATAGTGTCGATTGGATGGACCCCTCGCCCCGAGATGGAGTGAGCCTGGGGTTACATCTTTATTACCTATACAGTACCTTCTTAATATTATACATGGGCTTTTACTCTCTATAAATATGTTAAAGAGAAGTCTGAGTTTACACTATCTTTAGAAATTTTATCTATGCCATTGATGGACATAGGCCACATTTAAAATAATTTTCAGTACTAAGGATCACGCCTAGGGCCTTGTGCATGCACAGCAGGTGCCTGGTCCCTGAGCTATTTCCGCAGCTTGACATAGGCCACTTTTAAGGTTTATTCACAGCCTTAGTTTCTGAGACAATTTGGGCAGTACTAAAGTGTGTTACACTTTCCTTCAGACTAGCAGACATTAAGCAAATAAATTAAATAATTACTGTAGTGCTATGTTTCGTGAAGGAGAAATATAGGCATATGCGAGTATAGAAGAGTGAGATTTATTCCAAGTGTAACACCCATCGTTGTTTATCATGTTGTTCTTGACTCCAAAATTGTACAATATGCCTTTATAGATATCAAAGAAGTATAGATATCTTTATTTAGTGTAATAATCATAGCAATTTTGGTAGTAGCCATTTTGATAAAATTGGAAGTCAAGTATGTTTGATTATAATTAATTATGTTCTTTTCTTTATTTGTGTAAGTTCTTATCATCTATGCAAATATTTTATTACCAAAATATCTTCCAATAATTTTTCCTAATATAATCACAAAGCAATGATGGTCTACCCAAAAGCTATATTGGAAGGAAACCGTGGAGACTTAATAGCTGTTGACGTGACCTAACCTATATGAATCAATAATTTCAATACTATAAGAAAGTTACATGGATATTTTAGTTGGTATTTAAAATATCCAAACATGCAATATCATTTGTTCTTATTTCTGTTCACGTTGAGCATGTATAACTCACATATCTCTAATGGTCTTCTCTTCATTATTTGTATTAGTATTTAAATAGTGAACATGGTAAGTTGTTTACTCCACCTTATACAACCAAATTCTAGTGCCAAGCATGTTTATCTTATGCCTTCATACATGACCAAGTTTCCCTGGGTAGTGGTGCCATTTTAGGAACATACTGCCCTATTAGTTGAACATGAGTATAAAATATTACAGTACTTTTCATGCTGTTATAAGAATATTGTTTTGGTCAGCCACTATATCTATGCTTTAATATAAATAATATATACTAAGTCTTATGAATGAAATACCAAATAATTTCTAATTTCTTCTCTTTTCAAGTGGAAATAGATGCCAATAAATATATATGCTAAGATTAATTTAATGTTTTAATTAAATAAAAAATTGATGCCATACTTTAAAAATTTTAACTGCTAAATTGATTCAAATTTATAGTTATGAAAATAATCGTATAAATTCAAAGCAAGCCTCTATACCATAAATAAAGCATAAGAATAAAGTAGTACATAATGTTTACATTATTTGTGTGGAGTTGGTGCATGTACATAACACATTTTAATTTCTTTTTTTATGAACTAAAAAAAAGAATAATGTAGCAATGCAGCAAAACCATGGGAGGTGTTTAGGGGGACCAGAAGTGGTCTTAGGACTGAACATTTTTAACATTTATCATCCATTAATGATTCAAAAAGAATCTGTGAATAGCACATTGGGTAATTTATCTGCTTGCGCTAAACTAGGAGGTGCTGCAAGCAACAGATAATAGAAAGTACAGCTGACCTAACAAAAACATAATAAATGTAAAGAGCTTTGTTATTATTATGAAGATGGATATGTTAACAATGAAAAATAGTATTTATATGAAAAAAGCGTTGAAGCATGATCAACAGGTTTTGGGGAGACAGATGATATTTAGTATTTCTAAGGTGAGCGTTGAGTGGCTTTTCATGGTATCTTTCTCCGGTGCTTCTGTTTGTCTTCTATACCATCCAGGTAGTGTGGATGTTCCTCTCAAATGGGCCCTTCAGTATCTTCTATCTGCCAGTATTTTTCTTAAGAACCAGTTAACCACAAAGGAAAGAGGATTAAAAATTAAATCTATTTGTTGTTACACATCCATAACATAGTGACTAAGGGCACAAGATGTGTAGCCAGATCATATATTTGATTTATGACTCTACCAACAGCTATCTACGCAAGCACTCCATGCCTCAGTTTCCTCATGTTTGCAATGAAATGCTAATAAGGTCTATGAGACTGTTGTGAAGACATGTGATGTTCCTGGCAGTATTAATACTACTACTATTAATTTTATCATTACTTTATGTTTGCCTTTTTGATAGAGATTGAGCAAACAACATTTGTCAAGAATCTGTGTCTCAAGAGAAATGATGTGACAGATACTAATTTTTTCAGGTTTGAAATCTTGCTTAGTGAGAAAGTCTCTTGTACAATATGCTTTTATAGATATCAAAAGACTCGTCAGTGATATTTCAAATTATAGGTACGTAGGCACCTCTGGTTGAATTACAATTTGTTTTAAATTTGTGATTTTTTTCAATATCCAGTCCTCTCTCTCAATTGGATAACAATTATTATCTAAGTGCGTATTGCCGGCGAGTTCATGTCACACCCAGATGCGGCAAAGTGTAATTTAAAGAGCCTGTGGTCAGGCAGGTGGATGCCGACCCCACTGCTGTTAGCCTGGGTAAAGAGCCGGTGTCCTTCTCTGATGGACATTCGGAACCACCAAAAATGACTCGCCTCTTTTCACCCGTCAGTATGTAGCTGAGAGAAATTCTGGAGTAGAATCAGAGCTAAAGGTACAGAATATTTGTGTGCCTTTCTGTGACACAGATGCAATCCATGTCCGCTAACAGCATGAGAAAAATGACCAAGATGAATTAAATCTAATGTCACCTGTTTAGGTATGAATACTCCTTTTTTTTTTTCCCCTAAATAAAATTGAAAGCTTCCGTGAAGTAAAGAAATAATGCCAGTGGAAAATTTCTTTTTGCTTGGGATACCAATGAGAACATCTCCATTCATTTGGCGATCTAGGATTCAAAAGATATAGATAATTTGTCTTGAGATGTGTAAAGGAAGTTGATTGGATAAACTAGATCAGAAATGTGTGACCGAAGGTGATTAAAGAAATAGATTTATAGATATAGGATATTGCGAGGGATGGAGATGGAGGAAGATGGGAACAGGCCGGGCTGTGTACCGAACACTAATATTGCAGTAGAATCATTTAGCTCAGGGTTGAAGATAATATGAGAAACGAAATAAGTGTGACTTGGTTATCAAGAACAACTTCCTGCCTGAAAGAACAATTTGTGCTGGAATTTTTTTTAAAGTAAATTGGAATAGCTCCGTGATATGTGCTTATTATAAGTAGACAGATCCTCCTCCTTTACCAGAACAGAACACAGATTAAATAGTAACTGCAAATGAGTCCAGGGGGATGGAGGGATGCTGACAAACATTCACTCTAAGATTGGAAACGTAAGAGAACCTTCCCTGCTTTTGGTTTACGTGTGTCTTAATTTAGCAAACAAGAGGTATGAACACACACAGGTAAATTAGGTGCCTGACCCAAGCTGGCACAGTGGAGGTCTAGTTTTCGTTTGCGTATTTGTATTACTCTGCAGATGATATTTCTCCCATTACAATGCTAAAGAGGAGTTGATATTTCATCAATTCTATAAAATTATAAGAATAGGGATAAAAATTAAAATGTTCAATATTTTATTCCAGTCTCGATTTTTTCTGATATGCTTTTAAATAGTATTTTCTTCTGCCAATAAGTTTTTACTTTCTTTTAAAAAATCAAAATAATCAACTAATTTCACCTGGCTAAGCTGAAAACTGTATTTCCCAGACTCCTTCACTACTAGATATAGCCATGTGGTTTATTCAGTTCTGGCCCTTTCTCCATCTCTTTCCTGGTAATTGGAATAAAATTACGATGGTGAGGTCAAGGAAAACCACTGAATATCAAGAGCTTTAAATTATGTTTTGTAGATGTCAGATCCATCAAGACAGTGAAGCTGACCCTTTGTCACATTTGTGGAAAAGAATTGCCACGCAATTTTACATTTTTACATTAGAGTGAGAAAAAAGCTTTTACCTTGTTACTTTGGCATCTCATTAGTCGAAGTGATATAAACATACCTTTTTAAAATCCTAGATAGTTTTTCCCACTGGAAAAAGGGGTAATAATATTATTTACCTGTGCCAGTCATCAAGATTAAATGAGATAATCCTTTCACAATACTCAGCATCATGTCTAACATACATTATTCACACAGGAAATGTTGTTACATGTTTGATTGCAAGCTTTCATATCAGCATCTTCAATATTTGTCTTGACCTGTGAGTTTAGTCGGACAACTCTTGACTTTAATTCAGCCCACCATCTGCTTTCGTGACACCCACAATGTAGAAGAATCATATAATTAGGCAACTGGACAGCTCAGCCCCAGCTGAGTCTTCTGGGAAGCTGGTCTACGTGTCAGGATTTTTGTGTGCTCGAGGGTCTTTCTGTTTCAATTAGGAGGACAACAAAGTATGACCGCTTTGCTTAAGCTACTTACGTCAATGCTCTATCTGAAAAAGTGGGCATGTCGTGATACACCCTAAGTTTCCCACACCTATTTAAATCTGCACTCACTGGAAACTTTCTTCTGAATTCAGAGAAAGAAGTATCCTCCTTTCTGTACCTTTGATCACTTCCTGTTTCATACAGGAAATCACTGTAATGATTCTGACATTACTCTGTATTTTGAAAGTTTTTCTCTGATATGGCTTGTCCACGCAGACAGAAGTCTTTCTCCATTTGTGAAAGTCTTTGTATCTCCTTTAATCCCACCCTCCTTATCACTCTGTCTCTCTCTTTGCTCTAGAATCAAACTGTCTCTAACTGGTGATTTTAATTCTCTTTTAAATAATCTGAGTGATTCTGCACTCACCTTTCTGATGACACTTTTTGGGCTCAGATACCGTTGGGCAAATATAATTGTTTTTTAAACAACATTTAGGTAGTATAAAACTTGAAAGCTTTCTTGAAAATGTCTCTTCTTAATAACCAGATTATCAATTACTTCTGTTTTTTCCCTCCAATTCCTTTACATTTGTTTCATTCTTTTACCTCTTTCCTCTTATGCTTTTAAAATACTGATATTCTTTTGATTTCTGTCTTTGCCCATATTCTCTGCACTTATTTTATGCTTCTCTTCTAATTCCATATGTTGTCTTTTACTGATTTGTGCCCTGATTTCCTTAACATCATTTTTATCCTCATGCTTCCCTGTGACAGACTGACTTACTGAAAAGCATTCCAAACCCCTTTTTAAAAGGCTGTATTTAGAGACTGGAAAGCTAAAAAGTGTATTTCCCGGACACCTTTACAACCCTTCATGTTTGCTCTCACTTCTGTGAAGCCAAAGCGCCAACTGAGAGTTGCTAGGTCTACATGGTGTAGCGTTTACACGGATCTCCTGTCAAGCAAGGTTGCTATGCCTTTCATTTTCCTAGCAGAGGGCTTGGTGTCATGTCCCTAACTTCATGTGTGTCCAAAAGAAGAACAAAGAGCATCTATTTTGAAATGACTAATTTAACCAGCATTAGTGTAGTTCTGAATTTGGTACAGTTTTTATATTCCATTGCTTCTTGGTTTTAGCAGATGTAGCTATTACACTGGTGGGGGGGTCCCCTCTCTCTCTCTCCCCCTTTCTTCTTTCCCTCTTTTCTTCCTTCCTCCTTCCTTTCCTCTTCCTTCCTTCCTTCCTTCCTTCCTTCCTTCCTTCCTTCCCATTCATTTTGTTATTTTTGGAAGACACTCCCTGTTGGCCCTAATTCTGTGACTACTTTGTAACCCAGAACACATCTTTTCCTCTTTATTCCTGCCAGCATGGATTTTGTAGTCTGCAACAAAGAATATTTAGCAGTTTACCTCCTAAGCCTACGTCTGTAGCCCACTCTTGAACTTTAAACTCTTCACACAGTAGGTATTATTGATGACTGGGCAATTACTTTCACTTTGCTATCTCTGCAGTGGTGGTGAGTACATCAGGCTGACTATGAAACAGCTTTCTGCCCAAACATGTCTGTTCCCGGATTCTCAAACATTCTAATGACACCGCTGTCTATAGTAATCCAGCATACAAAGCTACAGAATATCTCTGTCTTCTCTCTTGCTTCCTACCTCTAAATTGTCACCGTCTAGTGAAACTACCTAATTGTTCTCCTATCCAGGTCTTCCTCCTCCTCATTATTAATCTATTCATAGCTTAACATTTTTTTTAGTTTGGATTATTGCCATAACTTTCTGACTCTCTTTGCAGCTGTTCTTGCTCTACTCCAGTGTAGCTGCCTCATTTTAAACAGCTACCATGACTCAAATTTGAAGATGTAATATTATGGCCTGGAAATCTCTTCATTGTCTGTAAAGTACAGCATAGAATTCCTACTGTGGTACACAGTGCACACCTTAAACTAGTCGTGGCCATCCCTCCAGGTTAATTCCTGGCTTCTCAAACCTCAGACGCGTCTATTATAAACTGCTTTCAACTCCCCCAAAATACTGAGCTTTTCATATCTCTTTGATCTTTGTTGTGTTCATTTTCTCTCTGTCTCTCTCTCTGTCTCTCTCTGTCTCTCTCTCTCTCTCCCCCCTCCTTGAAATGGGAAGTTAAACTTTAAGGGTTTTGCCACATATTGCCAAATCAGTTTCCTTATGAAGGTTAGGTTAACATTCATTTAATGTTTGCAAGAAGAAAATCTTGGCAACAAATGGTTACAAGAATTATACTATTTAGAGTTTTGGATAATTTAAATGACTTTCTCAAGGTTACTGAGCATGTAATAGCAGGAATGGGCTATAAATTCAGGTTTTCATGTGTAAACCTAGTGCTCATCTTTTCACATAACTGAAATGGAAGGCGATAGAATGAAGGAGGAATGGAAAACTAAATATATAAGGAGCGTAGAGGTCTTGGACTCCACCAGTTAAATTCTTCCATATTTATTCTATAGTAGCTTTCCTTGGAGCCTATTTAAATAACAAGCCCAGTGATTTTAATTTTCAACTTTTGGGATACATTTTCTCTTGAAAAATCTTAGGATTATTTCTATAAAAATATTCAGAATAGACTTACTGTGTTAACTAGAAATGACAGAATTGTATTTGTTTCTTAGAAGAAATGGAAGAATAAAAATCTACAATATATTTATCTTCAAATTTTCTTTTAATACCAGATGATACGTTAATTCAAGGACAGATAAAAAGATGATTAGTATCCTATTTTCTTTTTCAGAGAGGAAGAAATTGAGGCGGGAGAAGTGAATGATTTGTTCAAGGTTATAGAGTTAGAGTAGACAGCAAAATTACTCTTCTTCAAGAACACTTGTTATTTGCCTTGATTTTTTTTTTTTTAAGTGAAATCAACAGCTTCACATCGGCCACTGATCAGGTACCAGATGGCAAAAACTTTCAGTAGCTACCACCTAGGGCTATATTCAGACCAATGAAAGGCCTGTATCTCATTATCGGTCCCCTGAGCTCTCCATTCTCCCACATGGTACTGTCCTTTTCAAGTAGAAAAGTGACATTATTTGAAAAACTGCCCTTGTTTTAGATAACCAAAGGAATTCGATAATTTAAACAGGTTTGTCCTTTCAGTTTTTGATTTCGCATGACAT
This sequence comes from Hystrix cristata, assembly GCA_004026905.1. Taxonomy (NCBI): domain Eukaryota; kingdom Metazoa; phylum Chordata; class Mammalia; order Rodentia; family Hystricidae; genus Hystrix; species Hystrix cristata. The sequence continues at coordinate 29,383 of PVJO010018589.1, forward strand.
TATTAAACGCACATTTAATTCTATTGCAGCAGAAATTAAGAAATATATCAAATCAAACTAAATTATACAAAAACACCACAAAACCTTTCTTCACTATGAAGAATTTTAGAGGATTGAATAGTGTTGCCAGGTTCAGCAAATAAAAATGTAGAACATCCAGTTAAATTTAAACTTAAACTGGACAGTTTTATAGTTTATATGGCCAATTATTAAATGAAACATACTTCTCCTAAAAAGTTACTCTTTTTTGAATCTGAAATTCAATTAAATAACTGTACTATGTTTCATCTAACAGATGAGAAATTGATAATTCAAGTTATTTTGTGCAACTACAAACACGAGGACACATAAATTGCTCATAAGTGTGTCACGGTGTCCACTAAAGTCACTTTATACTTGTGGGAAACAATAATGTCCTGTAACCATCACAATATTGATAATCTATGAAGAATAAAAGGTGGTTACTGTTTCTGGTTTTTAAATGGAATTGTACTCTCTAGTATAGAACAGAATGCAGTAAAAAGCAGATGGTACTTTGTGTTTCTTTTAGTCTGCCTTATAGAAATGGAACCAAAGAAATTGTTCGGCAATTGTTTTTCATTTTATTCCAAATAAGAGGACATACTGCTCCTAGTTAGAGAACTACGGGGTAAGTTTGTGGTTCAGTAGTGCTGTTCACGGAATAACAAACTCAGGATCATGCAAGTTTAGCTGCGTTGTTCTCTCTGACAGGTGACTCTATTAAAGTAGAGGTACAACTCTGGCCTTGAATATGCATCGAATGTGTTTAAAAGCTAAGACGTGATAAAAGCAAAAATAGGGAAAATTTTATGTAGGAGCAGATTTCATATTTAATTTTTTTCTTTCAAGAGCAATGAAAGAAATGTGACATAATATTTCACCTTTCTAATATGTGTGCATGTGAATTCAAATCCCATAGCCATGGTAACAAGGACATGAATCGTAAATATAGAGTACATTAGAATCCTTTTTCGGTGTATATTCTTATCTTGATCCATAGAGATTTACACACGTAACATTCTTTAACATCGATGGATACAAATCTCAGCCACTGAGGAAAGAGTATAAATTCTTGTAATTCAAGGTTACGTAGTCCTACCTCGCAGGATTAGCTTTGTGAAAACCCACAAAAGCAATGGAATGGGAAGTTCAGAGAGCTGACATTATGCTCTTAAACTATGATAATTGTATATAGATAGTACAGGTTTTGAATTGTTAGCTGTGTATTCTGATAGTAATTGTTACATAAGTACAAATCTTGTGCATTATGCTACAACCATTGTTAATATTTCAATTCAGCTGTTATTTGAAACGTGAAGCTACATTGTTGTACTTTTCACCTTTTAAAAGATAAGTGTTTGAAGGAAATAAGTCCATCTCGAGCCTGCTCCCAGTCATTTTGTCTTTGGAAATTTAATGATCATTAAGCACTTTCAGTGGATGCTATTTTTCCCAAATATATATGCTTGGTAATGTGAAATGTCCTCATAAAAGAAAAATAGAATAAAAAAGAAAGAGTTTTTAAAGCTATGCGTGATGAAAGTTTTATTTTGTGGACCTGTACCTGTATTTATTGATTTCTGAATTTATCTTTTAAGTAAGTTGTTTGTGCATCACATTTTATGATTAAATACTTCAAACTATATCTTAAATTCTTCTCATCTTAAATATTTATACTGAGAGAGGTTATCTGGTTCCCAGCAGGCTATATTCTTTAGAAACACAGTGATCCTTTGGGTCGTGTGGACGGCAAGTGCTGAACACTCGCCACATTTTCTCAGAAAGAAGAACCATTGCTATAGTGTGAATGTGAACCCCCCACAAAAAAACAAAACAAAACAAAACAAAACAAAAAAAGCAAGCGCATGTTGGAGAATGAATCCTCCAGGTTTGGTGTTAGGAGGTGGGCTCTAATAGGAGACAGCAGGTTCCTGAAGCCTTCACCCTGATTCTAAAAGGACTTGAGGCTGCACGTACAACCTGTTCTCTTGTTTGTGGTCTTGTCCTACCGCCTCCCACCATGGGATGAGCTGGCAGCAAAGACCTCACCAGATGTCAGCCCCGCAGTTTAGGATCTTCCTGTCTCTGGACTTGTCAAAAATATCTATCTGCTTTTCATACATTTCAGCCTGTGCAAGTCTGTTACACAAGGACAAAATGGACTAATACAGCTATCAAGACTGCATCCTCAGTGGCATATAGCTGAGACTGAGAGGATCCAGGGTGGCGAGACTTTCATGCACATGTCAAAATAATGAAAAACTGTTACTGGGAAATGTCATGTCCTCACAGCTCACTCTACATGCTGCTTCTAATCTTACTCGTACAAGTACAGGCAAAAATCCACTAACAACAGAGATCGTGTCTTTCCCTTTGGTACAATTTAGTATTGATCTCTGTGCAGGAAGGTGGACCTGAGTCCCAGAATGGGTTTAATTACAAGTATACACAAAAAAGAAATTGGCAAAACAAGTGAGGAGTTAGTTAGCAGGTTTCTTTTTTACAGAACTGTAGTATTCTACTCGATCGACAGTGATCACCAATGAAGAAATAAAAAGCAGAACTCCCAGTCCTATTCATCTCTCTTTTTCTCTTTCAGTCAGTTCCCATAAAAACGTTTCAGTGCCATCTCTGTTTCTTGATGCACATGTCACCAGTTACTTAATAAATGCCAAACTGGAAAATTAAATTAGAATGAGGCATATAAGAATGAGGGTGGGCAGTATGGCTTCCCTATTAAAAAGCATGAGGAAGCTGCCTCTCAAAACTGATCTGAGTCTGATATGAGGCATGCTATGACTATATATGTCAACATTTTTACATTTTTGTGGGGGGGCAGTTGCTGGGGCTCAAACTCAAGGTCTTGTGCTTGCTAGACGAGCATGTTACCACTGAGCTAAATCCCCAAACCCCAGTTTTAGATTTTTGATAGCCTTTCAGAACAACTCTAAAAACTTAGCTCAACGATGTCTTGCCTACTGATGGTTTTTATGTTGTAAACAGAATAAGTCTGGGAAGTAAGAGTTTGAAACTTCATTTCACAATGTTTCTTTACTCATCGGTCGATCGTGTTTCCACTATCTCACTTTGTCCTGGGGACGCAAATTGGTTTCTTGGGTCATGCTGTTATTAATATGATTTTTTAAAGAATAATTGAATTTAACACCAAGGGCAGTTGAGAAAACAAGGGAAATGAAAATGATAATTCTTGGTGTGAAAATCTCAAAAAGTGAAATGGAACACAGTGTTCTTCATTGGTTACTTCAAAATGTCTAAGCTATGTTGGGCTTATTGATGGTATAATGTAGCAGAAATGGGGCTTGCCGAGGCTTTGCCTTTCATGTGAATGGTTCATTAGAAATCACGAAAGCTGGACAAACATGGATTTATTTAGTTTTTCCTGTCTATGTGTAGTGTTTTCTTCTCATTATGGAATTATTTTCTGTAATAAATTAATGTTTTTTTTTTATAAAAATAGTAATACAATCTTATGATTACCAGGTTTGTTTTCTTTGCCATCTTGGGTTTTCTGTTGCTCTATGTGAGATGCTTTTATTCCGTGACTGTAACCTCAGAAACTGTCTAATTTGGACTAAATAAAACTGAGTGTAACCTCTACTTTGTAAAATTCACGTAATTTGAATAATCCTCTAAAGATGAAGATCGGTCTTTTAATTTAATATCCATTAGCAGCTTCTCATCATTGCATTGGAAGCATGGTGGGTACTTAGTAAATACTGGTGATTGACAACTGGTGACAATGAGAAATAGCAGATTACTCTTTGATATTTTCTTATATTGACATGATTACAAAGGAAACAGAACTAGTAAAATTTTCTAGATTTTTTTCCCTTAGAGTGTTTTTTCCTTGTATATATATCTATATATATAGATATATATGTAGTGCTTATAAAAGGTTTAACATATGAATTTTTACACTATATGCATTACATTTTTAAAAATTTGCTATTAAATATGAAGAAACGCAAACAATGATATAATGATTTTTTTGGTAAAAATTAATTATTTTAAATCCCTAAACTCTCCATTTTAGTTGATACGGGTGAATGTACTGAGCACACTTTGATTCGAAGAACTCTTTAGAGCAGAGTTGTCACACTTTAAGATTCAGGCGCAGCGAGACGGGCCGGGTCGTGTCCGCCTAGCGTGTGACTCAGCTCCCCCGGGCGGGGTCCTGCGTCTGAGCACTGACTGCCAGAGTGTAGCCTAACGAAGGCTCAGAGCCGCTGTCTGCCGAAAAGCAGAACTTTAGCAGTTAGTTTTCCCTGAAGCAGATTGGCATTCACATGACAGAGGAAATTACGAAGAAGTTTATGTTTCTTTACATTTAAGCCTAGTAAATTACAGAATAATGGTTTTACTGCATGTCTACTTTAGAATTTCTGTGACCACGAAACGAATGCTTAGTTTGAAAGAGTATTCAGTGGTCGAGTTCAACTTTATATGGGAAAACGGAAATAAACTTTCCAAAACTTATAACTGCAAATTAAACACGGATAAAATACTTCTGAAGTGGTTGGTTAACAGTTAAAAATTTAAAATCATAATTCAAGAGAATTTAGGTTATGTGAAATGGTGACAACTTTCTGAACTGATTGGAACCATGAAGTTATAAAACATAACTAAAGAAGAGATGATTTAATCGGACTCTCACAGCGCTAGTATATTTACAACTCGTGAGGCTTACATTGATCAAAGATGATCTTCAACATTAGCTGTCAAGAATACTTTCATAACTGTCACAGGCAGGTGTTTTGAAGCCATGAAAAGTAAAGGAACATTGTGGCTTTTTCCATAGACAAAAAGTCGAAACTATTTTGTGTCAACTAAATAAATGAAATAGAATTGCGATGTGCATAAAAATCTTATCTTCATAAATAAACATACAAACAAATAAATAACCCCCCCAGCAACAGTACAAACAAAATGAATAAAAATTTAAAGGTAAAAAAAAAAGCTTCAAGTAATTAAAAACTATTTCCCTAGGATTTGAAAATAATTATATTATCTTCTCAGGAGTGGAACTTTTGGTGGACCAATGAACTAAGTTTTAAACTTACAAAAAATCCAAAATATTTTAAAGATAAGCAAGGCATTTTTAGAAAGTGGACTTTTTTACACTGCAATTTTATTTGTACGATATTTTTGCAATAGTTCAGAATTTGTTTTCTTTCTAATTTGTAAAGAGTAAATATTTAAGGATTCTTTTTCTTGATTGTTCCTGGGTATCTTAAAGAAGAGAAAGGTCACCACAATTTGTAGAAATATCATGAAATTTTTTGAGAATGATGAAATCTACTGTTTTAAAAAATTATCATGTTTGACTAAAAATGCATATATCTCATAATTAATTTGTGGTTTCTAGGTAGAAATTGTCAGTGCAAGTTTTACAAATAACTTTTGAATTTTGATTAAACTATTTTTATTTTTGTCTTAAATAAATACTGATTTTGTAAAGTTTAAATAAACAATGACAAATCAAACTGGAATGGACATGAATGTAATCCAACATCGATCTCTAATTCTGCATATGAGAACACATAAATCTCTAATTTTGTGTCAATCTGATTAAAGATCAAGTCCAAGTTATTTTAACAATGTCGAGGTGAAATCTTATTCTTCCAGGTCCCGAACTGTTACCCTTCACCATTCTGCCCAGACTAGGTTGCTCTTCTGAGTAGAATATGTATATATCAAACTGGGTTTTAAATGTAATAAACAAAATTTCTTGCTTAAAGGGTTCCCACAAAGACCTCTTTAAGGCAAAGGATGTATGCATAACATAATTTTTTTTCAGAATGGTGGAAAATATTCTGAAGCAGCCTCTTGAAGCTATGGATTCCTACCTTTTCTATGGCCATAGTCAAAGTAGACTTAAGACATTGCCTATAATCCTTTCTCTCTCCTCTCTCCCCCTCTTCCTGTCCTTCTTTCTCTCTCACTTTCTCCCTCTCTCTTTCCCAGTTTCAAAATTTCTGATTTAAAAAAAAAATTCTGATTTTTGAAATACTTTCTCATCTGGTGATTCAGTTAAGGGTCATTCCATGAATTACAGTGAATACTAACAACCGTGTGCTCCTAGGACTGGTGCATTTAGTTTGATCTTCGAATAGCTCTAACTTACCTGAAGGAAAGCGAAGGAGATCCTTGATAGGAACCGTTACAGTGGTTCTGTCCTGACATATTATTTGATTCAAAGCCCATATTTCAAAGATTTCCGAGATGTACCTTCTCAAACTTCTGATACAGAATCACGTCTTAGCCCTAAAGTACAATATGGTGTAATTTATTGCAATTGTTAAATACTAATGTTGACATAAAGAAAAGTGAATATATACACACACCCACAAACACTTCACGTTGCAAGAGTAACTGAAATGGTTAATTCTTCTAGCATGCATATGAATCTTTGCAGCAAACTTTATATTTTATCTGACTAATGTATGCCAAGTCCTTTTTGCAGTGAGGAAAAAAATGTGTTCAGCTCAATCCTTTTCTCATCAGTCTTAGTAACGCAGAGAGCCCCTTTATGGGAAGGAAAATGAATGAGCTGTCTTGGATTTACTTCATGTAATGAAGTACAATGATCTATTTATTTGCT
>PVJO010018590.1:0-36305 GCA_004026905.1 Hystrix cristata
AGTAGAGTGCTTGCCTGCCTATCATGCATGAGGCCTTAAATTCAAGCCTCAGGAGCACTGCCCTCCCCACAAAAAGAACTATCAGACAACTCTGTGTCCCACATATTGTCCCAAGCTTTTACTTTTCTCCATCCATGTTGGTGCCACCAAGTTCAGGTCATCATCATCTCTATTGAAATATTCCAATTAGTCTCCCTGCTTTCTTTCTTTTTTGGTTTGTTTGTTTGGTTTTGGTTTTGGTTTTTTTGAGACGAGGTCTCACTATGTAGTTCAGGCTGGCCTTGAACCCACTATGTAGCCCAGGCTGGCCTCGAGCTCACAGCAATCTTCTTGCCTCAGCCTCCCAAGTGCTCGGATTACAGGTGTGAGCCACCATGCCCGGCCTTCCTGCTTTCTTTTTTTATTCCTCTCCAGTGTATTTCCCACAACACCAACAGAGAGAACTTTCTTTAAAAATCAAGTCAGATCACATTATTCTTCAAAACCTTTCAAAGCCTTCACTCTGCCCTTAGGATGATATTTAACCCCAAATTAGCTTAACAGACTCAAACTGATCTACCACTCCAGCTCGCTATTCACTAATAGTCTCTCTAGCCATATTAACTAATCTATATGGAATTCATAATTAGACCATGCTGTCTTCTGGTGGGAAATGGTGCTCAGGTCTGTCAAAAAATCCCAATAAAGCTGGGCATGGTGGCACATTGCCTTAACCTAGCACCTACGAGGCTGAGGCAGAAGGACTGCCCAAGTTTGAGCCCTGGGCAACTTAGCAATTTAGTGAGACCCTGTCTCAAAATTTACTGAGTTTGCTCAGTAAATTTTTATTTAATTAATTAATGACAAAAAATGAAAAAGAAAATAATAAATTCTTAGGACAGAATAACCCAGAAATAAAGAATAGGTAGGTGCTCCAATTCTGACCAAAGAAGAGTCAAGAAGAGTTGCTAGAGGATTTCGGAAAGGTTCTTTATTCTTAAAACGACATGGGATACCTGCTTCTCTCTCCTACAGGACATGAGTGAGGATGAATGTTGCCCTAGTTGCTCCTACCTGTTATTTTGCAGCCATTAAATAAGCTGACACTGGCTTGGAGACTTAGCTCAATTGTTACAGCACTTGCCTAGCAAGCGCAAGGGCCGTGAGTTTGATCCCCAGCATCCAAAAACAAACAAACAAAATAATAAGCTGACACTGGACAACAGAAAAAAGACACAGGTTCCCATCCTCTAAGCAAATGTTGAACTTGTCATTCCTGTATTCCTAGATTTCTACTTATGTGAGTAATAGACTATTTTTATTAAAGTCAGTTTGGGCTCTTACTTGCACCCCAAAGTCTGCTAACTAATACGTATCTGAGAAGTAATGAAGAGAAAAGAATTTTAAAAATAAAAAAATGTGAAAATCATATTGAAGATGAGGAAAACAACATGCCATCATCTAATTTTGTAGCCTCATCAAAAACCAATCTCAAAAAGGTAACAAAATCAATCACTGCAATAAAAGAATATAGATTTTCTGTGTAATTAGTATGGTGTTGAATGTATATCAAATAATTCAGATGTCATTTCTATAGAAAAAGTTTCAACTTTCACTGGATAAAATGAGCAACATATTATACATTACAGTAGAAAATACTAATGAACTTGAAAGCACAGCAATAAAATATCCAGGATGAAACAGAGAGAGAAAAAACGACTAGGGGGGAAAAAGGAGCATATCAGTGAGCTGGGGGAAACAGTCACATATATATATAATTGGAGTCCCCAAATGAGAAGTGGAGGAGGACAGAAAAATGTATGAAGAAGTAATGGTCAAAAAACTTCCAAACTTAATTAAAAACCTTGAATTCGTATATGTAAGAATCCAAGGGCCCATCTTATTCCACTTTGTACCCCCAGTGTTTAGCACAGAATCACACACAAGCTCTCAGCAAACGTTTGCTTCCAAACAAGAATCGTGAATCATGTAGAAAATGACAACAAGGCTCAAACTTGCAGTCTTCCTGCCTCGGCCTCCCAGAGTGCCAGGATTACAGTCATGTGTCACCACAGCTGCCTGCTGTTAGGTTCTGATACTATCCATGAAGAGGTAGCCTGGGACAAATTAAAGAAGAGTATTACGAACCCTAAAACAGCTACTTAAAAAAAAAACTACTATATCTAATACGCCAATAAGAAACAAAATGGAATTACAAAAATGTACTCGAAACCCAGGTATGGTGGCACAGGCCTGTATTCCAAACACTTGGGAGGCTGAGCCAGGAGGATCACAGTGAGTTCGAGGCCAGCCTGGGCTACACACCCAGCCTGAACTACATAGTGAGACCCTGTCTCAAAACACCAAAAAAAAAAAAAAAAAAAAAAAAAAAAAAAAAAAAAAAAAAAAAAAAAAAAAAAAAAAAAAAAAAAAAAAAAAAAAAAGAAGTACTCAAACTGGGTTTAAGATCTTCCTCATGTAATAAATAGCATGCAACTTTATTAACAAAAGTACAATATCCCTCAAAAGGGTCAAAGGTAATAGTGTGTTAAGCAGCTTATCAAAATGTTTACGACTTCAAAGTGATCTAAAGCTGACTCACCTTTCATACAGTCTATCTCTTGGTAATGAAGCACCCCAATGTCGAAAGTCCATGATTAACATAAGTAAAAGGAGACAGGATATGAAGAATACTCCCAGGAATGCCACACGCTGACGGAGAAATGGGCTCACTGTGGGCACAGTGAAGTACCAGGAAGCTGGGCAGAGGTAAGAAAAACTAATCCTGAAATGAGACAAACATTCTTTAAGTCTGAGGTTGAGGGCTTAAAAATCATTTTTAAATTGGACTTAAACCCTAAGAAAGGCACAAATCCATTGCCAACGGAAGTGTAAATGTTCTTTTAGTCTCAAATTTTAGAAAAGGCTATCAGTTCTTTTTTCAAACACTGCACTTTTGAGTGCAACTCAAAGAATTTTATGCTAATGAAAAGATCACCAGTGTCCCAGGGCACCTTCGTAACACCAGAGGATCACAGCAACTCCAATATTCTTACTAGGCATGCTGTCAAGAAACTGGATAGTCAGAAAAGTTACTCAGCTGATTCTTTAAATGTTTTAATAGGTCACATATGCACATGATAAAAACAAAAACTAGTTTAAAAGAATGTAGTGAAAAGTAAATCTTTTGCCCCAACCCCCACCACTTCTTGGAGACAACCATTGTTATCAGTTTCTATGTATTTTTCCAGGGATATTATGTGGGTGCAGGCATAAATACATAGTAATATATACAGTAATTTATCTCTGTGTGTGTATCTCCATTCCCTTGGTTTTAACCAAATATATAATATCTACCGTTCTGCATCTTTTCCCTCACTTATTCTATTTTTCACCTGTCCCATATTGGGACATGTAGATCGACACTAATTTTTTTTAAAGCTTCAGAGTATTATAATGTATAGATATGTATATTCAGCTCTGCAGTTTACTTTCTATATTAAGAGGACCCCTCGGCCTCTCTGCTTTCAAAGAAAGAAAGAAAGGACACCTCTTTGTTTAACCTCCTCAAAGGATACCTAGTTTCACTCAGATGGAAATCTGAAAAAACATTACAACCCAACAATTTTCAGACTTAAGCAGGCCAACTCTCTCCACGGCCCCGGAGTTACAGGCTGGAAACTATCATTCACCTGCTTTCTTTCAAAAGAACAACTTTGATAATCTTTGCATACACCTGACCAGGATGTAAAGTCCAGGTCCAGTCCCAGGCAGTCCTCACTTGTAACAGCTTCCCAAGACTCCCCAAACCTGCTTGCCAACCTCCAGTGAGCTGCCAGCAAAGAAGACGGTGGCAATCTTACCTAGCCATGGGTTCCCTTCAGTGGTCTCAACGTTTGTCACCTCCTTTTCCTTTTACCCTGAGAAGCTGGCCTCCTTGTCCCAGGCATCTCCTGTATCTGCCACCTGGAAAGAGTTGCTGGGTTTCAGGATTCCCTCCAGCAGCAACCACGAGATCGGACCTCCAAGAGTCTGCCGTATATCCCACCCACGTCCCGGACTCCTCTCTGTGTCCATTCGCTCTGATCTTCAGGCCCAGCGGACCCTCCACAGCATCCTGGGAGCGGAGCTTTCTCGTAGGCCAGTCGCGTTCTCGGAGGAACTTGCCGTTCCCAGGTGGCGAGGTCCCCCCTTCCGCTCCCAGTCCTTCCCGGCCCCGGGCTCTTCCGCTAGCCCACTCACGGGATTGAGCGGCTGTGGGTCTCTAAGTCCAGCTTGGCTGGGTCCACAGCCGCTCTCACGGCCTCCAGCGCAGCCGGAAGGAGGTCCGGGCTCGCGGCGGCGCCACGTCCCCAAGGAAACAGCAGGGAGCCAATGACTGACAGTGGACCCACGAGAGGGCCCGCCCCTCACACCGCCGGAGCTCTGGGATAGCCAATCGCCGAGAGCGTTGGCCTCTAATGCCCGCCCTGGGACTTCCAATCGGGTGCAATAGGAAAGGCGTGTGCCGAGGCTCCGCCTGACGGGGCGGGAGATTGGGTACACAGGTGAGCAGTGCCCACAATTGGTGACTGCTGCTGGCCAGGTGGCAGGGTTCTCCCTGCGCAGCTTTCTCCATGACTGTTCCCAGAATGGAGAGACTCCGGTCGGTGGGTCTCGAGCACGATAGGAGTGCAACATTTTGGAGATTTCATGCCCACCAGTCTTTCCCGCCAGAACGGTAGTTCTCCCCCTTTAAACCTTTCCTATGGCCTCCCAACCTGATACCCCGGTTCTATTGTCTTGTCCTGTTTGAAAACCGTAAGTTATGGGTGGGTGAATGGAAGAGAGGGAAGGGGGGAAGAGGGGGGGAAACCAAGATGTATCGTGTACAGGTACAAAATAACCATGTTGATTATGATCATTATGTATACAATGTACCAATACATGTTCTTGGTAAAAATAAAAAATTTAAAAAAAAAGAAAACCATAAGTTAGACACAATGATATCTACACCAAACTGCTTAACTCCATTCATCGGGCGTTTACGGACTGTCTACTGTGTGTCAAACATTGTTAGCTTTTGTGTCAATGCCCTCCTGGACCTTGCGGTAATCCATACGAAGACAGCAGTCCCTTTATCTTTTGATTCTCTTTCCTTACACCAGCCCTGGCTCTTAAGTCCAGGCAGGAGCCCTTCACATCATAAAACCTAAGCTTTTCCTAACTAGTTACATCCATCATCGTCCACCACCCGCCCCTACTTCATTTTCTGTAGCACCTCTCCTCCCAGCAATGCAACCTTGATGTTTCTGGCCTCTTAGACTTTTCTCATCACCTGCCTTGAATAACCGTCCTCGCCTGTTAGACTGACTCTTGCTCATCCCTTACCATTTGACCTAAGGCTCATCTTCCTCCGAAAGCCTTACCGGGGCTACACCTCCTTATACATGCCTATTGTTTCACTTACCACTTTGAATATGCTCCAAGGCTTCCACCTATTCCCAAACTGACCACTGTCCAGCACATAAAACTTGACTACTGTATAATAAATAAATGAATGTGGAGGAAAGCAAAGACCATCCATATAAGAACAAAGAAGCTATTTTATTGAAAACTGGCTATAACCGAGGACAGTCATTGTTAATTGCATTTAGCAGTTAAAGGCTGTTAGATGAGTGGCAAAGCTTCATAAGTAATGAAAAAGGGAAGAGGGCTCATTTATACCCTGACTTAGGCATATTAACATGGGAAGTTGGAGGCTGGCTGAGTAGAAGCAGGGTATTTTATATGACTGGTTTGGGGGAGCATATTCTGTAGTCTCTAGTTGGTCCTGAGTTTGAGGGGCACTAGGCAAAAACACGGGGCAGCTAACGGTCACTGAAACTTATCATTCTGGGGTGATTGCTGCAGAGATTGTGAGTAGAGGTCTGACTGGCGTTGTCCAGTTGATATACAGTATTCAGTCTCCTGACTATTTTCTCCCTCCACACTTTCTCAGCCTGGTTAGGTTTCTAACATGTTCTTTCTCCTTCGATTCTTATTTTCCAGATTTCTTCTCTGTCCCTCAATCCTCAGGTTGCTTCAAGGATTAAATTTTATCTGGGCCCCAGAAACCACAAGTAAAATAGTTGCATGAAGTTGCGATTAATTACAAAATTATACAAATATCAGGGCCGGGGATTTAGCTCAGTGATTAGAGTGCTTGCCTTGCAAGCACAAGGGCCTGAGTTCGATCCCCGGCACCACAAAAAAAAAAAAAAAAAAAAAAAAAAAAAAAAAAAAAAACAAATATCAGGCATTTTTGTTCATTCTAGAGCCCAGCTCAGTGCCTGAAGTAAGGTAGACATGGAAAGAACTCAATAAATGTTATGGAATAATTTTTCAAAATGTATTGAAGTTTGAGTTTAAAGTCTATATCTATCTACATATAGATATATATATATTTCAAACTCTAGTATTCCACAAAATGGGTGGGGGTTGTTTTTGAGACAGGGTCTTGCTATGTAGTTCAGGCTGGCCTTGAGCTCACTATGTAGCCCAGGCTGGCCTTGAACTCGTGGCAATCCTCCTGCCTCAGCCTCCCAACTGCTGAGACTATAGGCATGCACCACTCAGGGCCTTGCGCTTGCTAAGCAAGCACTCTCAGCACTCAGCTAAATCCCTAGCCCCAAAATGGGTCTTTTCAGGCAGAAATATATTTCTATTTTTAAACAATTTAATGGTTTTTATGAACTATATCAACTTTCAATTTAAAAGTGTAATGAAAATTCTCTAAAAGTAGAAGATATAAATAACTATTGTCGTAAAACAGAAAAAAAAATCCTGCATTTAGTCCCAAGACTCTTACTACACTTTCTTTGCAAAACTTTGACTCTTTGGTTTGGACAATACTTCCTTTAATAAATCCACATGCCCTCAGGCATTTGTTAAGCATGATTCTTTACAAAAACCTGCAATGTTTATCTGATTAGCAATTCACAGGGCTGAGTTCTGAGGTTTCCAGCCAGCAGGTCAAATAAAAAAGGGTTGATACCATCTCTATTCATTTGCCTTAATGCAACATGTTGAGACAAATTATAGAAACCCATATTTCAAAACAGGTTTTTAACTTCTCTTTAAAAGCTTGTCTACAATTACATTCAAAATAGTCTCAAAATGCCCTTGATGCTCAACCCTGAGCAAAATCAACTAAACCCATCTCACACTAGATGTCAGTACCTTGTGTTGGTTTCTGCTGTTCCCTTTCTTTTATCAATTCTCCTTCCTTCGATGCTCCGCCCAGCTCTAATCTCTAAAGGCGTTAGTAATGCAGTCTTCACACTTCGGTGTTTACTCTTCTCTCTTCATGTGTCTTTAAGGCACATCATTGTTCAAAACCAAACCTTCCACTCTTACCGTGTTCACTCAAGTCTCCTTCGTCTATGCTCCCATCTTTGACAAAATGCCCTGTGATTCACCCAAGCAGAAATTTGTGTGACAGTCATTCTAGAATCTCTTCCCCCTACTTTCTTTCCCCATTTCCATTCAATTGGACACTAATTGTTCTTAATTTAAGTGCCTAAAATCTTAAAAAAAATCTTCAAATAAAACCTTCCAGCTAATGGCCCTACCTCCAGAGTGGTGTCCCTCCTGAGGGTCCCTCCACTCTGACATTACTGTGAAGTCTGATCTTGCTGCTTATTGACTTAAAATTCTTGGGTAGTTCCTTATCCCAACAGGGTATGATCCAAATTTATTAGCCTGGTGTGATAGATTCTCCTGCCTGCCTGCTTCCAAAAGCCAGGACTCTCTCTTTTACCTTGTTAACTTGTAGAACAACAGCATTCTTATGTTTCTCTGTATGTTTGGAGAGTGCTGGGCTCCAACTCTAGCCTGATAGAATAAGCTGTAATTAGTCTAAAATGGTGGAACTCTGCCCTCACCAAATATTAGTTTAAACATGGGCATATGGTAGAATCTTAGCTAATGATACTGAAGTTTAGGGGGAATAGCAGAGAGGAAGCTCTTCCTGGGAAAGGTTTTCTCCATCTTAAAATGAGGTACAAGTCATTACAGTAAAAGGAAAATCTTGAGTTTGAGCCCAGTCAGGGCAACTTAGCAAGCTACTGTCTAAAAATTTAAAAAAAAAAAAAAAAAAAAAAGGCTGCAACTATAGCTTAGTGCAAAGGCCCTGGGTTCAATCTCCCATACTGGAAAAAAAAAATAGTTTTGCAGAATGAGAGATAACTATGTAGGGATACAAGGTTATGAGTTTGAGGCCCACATCTGCTCCATAATTATTTTTTTGTTCATGAGTTCATGATGATGTTATTATTGTTAATGTTTTTGCAGCCTCCATAACCCTAGATAGTTGCTTTGGTAAATCCCACACTTATAAAGGATTCAATACCACAGAACATTAAAAAATAACAACAAATCCTAGCTGGAAATAGTGGCATACACGTGTAATGCCAGTTACTTGGGAGGCTGAGGTAGGAGGATTGCAAGTTGGAGTCCAGTCTGGGCGATTTAGACCCTATCGAGAAATAAAAAATGTAAAAAAGGTTGGGGTGTGCCCTAGTGATACAGCGCTTGCCTAGCATGCACAAGCCCAGGGCTCAATTCCTGGTACTGACAAAAAAAAAAAAAAAAAAAGAATGATAAAACAACTAATCCAAACCTTCTTCTGTAGTTTATATTCTTGTATGTTAAGGACCATAGACCAGTACATTCTTTGATAACACTCCAGAAAACCTTTGTAATTCTAGCCTTTTAACTTAAGGATTTGTCTATGCTTTATTATACAAATTTCATACAAAAATTAAGACTATGTATGACATGAGCCTGGAGTTCATGGATGTTATCATTAGAAGAAAAAGAAGGCTAACTTGGTTTTTTTTTTTGGTTTTTTTCTTTGGGCTCGAACTCTGGGCCTTGTGCTTGCAAGGCAAGCACTCTAACCACTGAACTAAATCCCCAGCCCCAAGAAGGCTAATTTGTGAGACATTCCAAATTTGGTGCTGTAGTCTAGCAGCTTGTATAAACAAGCAAAGGACAATAACACTGATGGTCACTTTGCTTTCTTGCTTGGGAGTGAGGTAATATGATGTCATTGATTCCTGTGATGGTGGATGGACATCTATAAAGGAAAGATAATAACAATAAAAACAGTAGTAATAATGTGGTGCACACCTGTAATCCCAGCATTTGGGAGGCTGAGGCAGGAAGATCACCATGAGTTTGAAGCCAGCCTGAACTACATAGTGGATCCTGCCTCAAAACAAAACCCAAAAATCTTAGTAATAATTAACATTTAATAAGTTCTAGCTATATGCTGATAGTATACCAGTGCTTCACTTCTTTGGCGGTGAAATGTGTTCCTTGGTCAGAAGCACTGCTATGTGGAATATCATGCTGGTGGATGAGGCATTCTGTAAGTCTATAGATGGTAGTTTTGGCAGAAGCATTACATGCAAGGAAGGCAAATCCATACCTGGAATAAGTGCTTAAACCAGTAAGGACAAAGTGTTACATTTTCCATGATGGAAGCAGTCCACTATAATCAGCCTGCCACCAGGCTTGCAGGCTGATCACTCCAGGGAATGGTCCTATATCTAGGACTCATTGTTGGTCTCTGCTGTTGGCAGACTGGGCATTCAGCAATGGCTGTAGTCAGGTGAGCCTTGCTGAGTGGAAGTCCATATTACTGAGCACATGTACAGCCTCCACCCCTGCTACCACTTTGTTCATGAGCCCATTGAGCAATGACAGGGGTGGCTGAGGAAAAAGGTTGACTGCCATCCACAAAATGGACCAACCCCTCCACTTGATTATTAAAGTCCTCTTCTACTCGGGTCACATTTTGTTGGGCACTTACATGGGACACAAATATCTTTACATCCTTTATCCATATGGAGAGGTCTACCCACATACCTCTTCCTCAAATATTTCTGTCATCAATTTTCCTGTCATGTTCCTGCCAAGTCCCTGACCACTAGCTACAGCACATGAATCAATATATACTTGCACATCTAGTTGGGTTTTTTCTTCCTCTTCCTCCTCTTCTTCCTCCTCCTCCTCCTCCCCCTCTTCCTCCTCTTCCTTCTTCTTCTTCACAAATTGTTTCTGGTGGGCGTTATGGATAGTGTCTTAGTTACTTTTTCATTGCTGGGACAAAATTCCTGATACCCACAAGTTAAAGGACGAAAGGTTTATTTTAGCTCACAGTTAGTTTGTAGAGGTTTCTGTCCATAGTTAGCTGGCTCTAAAACAAGGGAACATGGAAGAGGGGCACTGCAAGGAGAAACAGTCCATGGCAAGGCAGACAGGAAGCAGAGCAGCAATTAAAGCAGGACAATGCCATGTCCACAGTAATCCACCTCTTCCCACCAAGCTTCATCTCCCAACATTACACCCAGGTATAAACCCATCTGTGGACTAATCCAGTAGCACACACCCATGATCCAGTCATCTCCCAAAAGCCTCACCTATGAGCTCATAAGGCTTTAGGAGGACATGTATATATAAGCCATAACAGATAGATATGGAGAAAAAGACATCAATTCAATAGCTGCATACCAAGTACCAGATGTGTTAGTCTGCTCAAGCAAGGAAACCACATCTGGTACAATAGCACCAATTGGAGTTGCCACTTGATTAAGTTTATGGTAATCCACAGTCATTCTCCAAGATCCAACTATCTTCTGCATAGGCCAAATAGTAATTAAATGGAAATGTGATAGGAACCACAGCCCATGCATCTTTCAAATTTTGATAGTGGCACTAATCTTTGTGATTCCTTCAGGGGTGTGATCTTGTTTACTATGTTCCCAGGCAACTCTAACTGCTCCCATTTGGCCTTTCCTACCATAATAGTCCTCACATTACAGGCTAGGGAACCAATGTGAGGAATCTTCCAACTACTAAAGTATCCCTAGCCCAATTATGCATTCTGGGACTAGGAAAATGACTACAGGATGGATTTAGGGACCTACTGCACCCACTGTGAGTCAGATCTTGGCTAAAACTCCATTGATCACCTGACATCCTTGGGCTCCTACTCTTACTGGAGGGCCACAGTGATGTTTTGGATCTCCTGGAATCAGAGGTAGTTCAGGGCCAGCATCCAGTACTCCCTGAAATATCTAACCATTTCCCTTTCTGCAATTTACAGTTACCCTGGTAAAAGGTCTTAAGTCCCTTTGAGGAGGAATGGGAGAAAGACTGACAATGTGACTTGTTAGTGGTGCACCAGCATCCGTTCTTAAGGTGATCTGGTCTCCTCTTTATTGCATGGGTCTGTAAACTAGCTCAAATATGGGACTGGTTAAGGGACTGTGATTCTCTGTGCTATGATTTGAGGTAGATTCCTGTCCATTTACCCTAAAATTTTTCTGCTTATGTAAGTCCAATAAAAATTAGTAGGCTTCCTGTCTATTTCACTTTTGGAAACACATGACTAATCAGCCAAGGTTATAGGACTTCCGCTGTCCATTATTATGGTAAGTACATATACATTGTCTTTGGTGGTTGAACACTGCTACTTGACTTCTGCTACTCTGGGATCCAATTAAACTCATTGCCTTTAAATTTTCCAATTGACTGCCTGTGGTCCCCACTGTAAGGTCTAGAATACAGAGAAAAGTCTACTCCAGCATTCCCATTTTCCCTGAGCCTTTGAATACTCTCATCAACAGTAAACTAAGGAACACCAGACATCTCAAGCTCATTTACAGTGGGTCATCTTTTGATCCATTTTTCAGCTAACTGGCCAAATAAATTTTTAACATCTTTTTATTTTCTGAGGGAAAGTTTCTTTGCTTTCCATCACTGATTTCACCAGCAAATCTCAAAAACCCAAACTTATAAAACATAATTTTGAACAGAATTTGCATTTTCTTCTATGGAATGTAAAATGTGCACACTCACTTCCTTTACAGAGTTTCAAGGATTGCATTGCCAGGATGCAAACCTCTTCTTTCATGGGTATGCCTATTACTGACAAGAAATGTCTAAAATAATTGAGACATATTTTCAGAAAACTGGACTCTCTTCTTGGCTTTTAGAGAATTTTTCTGGCAAATGTCTACCAATGTTCATTTTTTAAAAATTTACAACTACATTGGTAATACACATTTAAAACATAGTAATAAAATGGCCATCTTGGATTCAGAAAATAAAGAAAAAGAAACTTTTCACAATAAAATTTAAACCCTTACAAGGTGAAGTTAGCTTTCTGTATTCTTTTTCAGCCACATAATATTGCATCATTGTTAAATCAAAAAGAGCGTATCATCCAAGATATTTGGAAATAATGTCACATTTCCCATCTACTATCTTTAACTGCAATTTGTACTAATCTGAGTTCTAGTTCAAAAGCATCTTGGTTCTTGTAGGGTTTCCAGCCAGCATTTCCTTAATCTATTGTTTCATTCACCCATTCATAGATTTTTTCTTCACAGGAATAATAAATTCCATATTGGGATTTTCCAGAAGTGCGTCCCCAACAAGCACAATCTCAGTTCCTTGTTTTACGTAATTCCCCAAGAGTTCCTTCTTTGTCTCTATGTCTATGAATGTGATCCTTTCCAGCACTCCCCAGATGATAATCCCCAGAGCAAAGAAGTCAACTTTCATTGCATAGTGTCCTTCTCACACTTCAGAAGCCATGTAGGAAGCAGTTCCACAGGTGGTGGAAAGGAAATACCTGTTCACATGTACAGGTTCTTTTGGGTTCTGCCCAGAGGCTGAACGAATATTACTTAGACCAAAATCAGACACTTTCAGTGTGGGTTCTAACACACTTGAATCCAACCTGCTTTGACAAATCAGGATATTATCAGGCTTCGGATCTCAGTGATCTAGTTTTTATTCAAGAAAGCCAGGGCGCTACTCAGCTAAAGCATGAAGCTGGTGTTCATTTTTTGATTGTGTTTCCTGAACAACAGATACTCATTCATATCTCTTCCATCACAAAATTTCATCACAAACCATAAATAATAGGTGCTTCTGGGATCAGAGGCAAATATTTCTCCTTTTGAAGAGGTCTCTACAAGCATCTTCAAGGTTGAAGTTTAGTTCTGAAGGTAGAGTTAAGGCACAGGCTCTGGTGAGGGCCCCCTTGAGTTGTATCACTTCATGGCAGGAGTGAGTACCCATGTCTCTGTCTTAACACCTTTCTCAACTCCCTAAGCTGCAACATTAGATTCAGAATCTCTACTTGATGGGCCCATGTAGACAAACTCAGCCCGATTCAGGTTTGTTTCTTCCACCATTATCCCACACCCTTAAAATCCATCACCATACTTGCTCCTTAGACCTCTGCTTGTAAGAATTAGAAAACTCAAACTTTCAGGAGTTACTCCCTTTTGAATGCTCCCTACTCATCCAGAGTAGCTGTCTGCCATGACTGTTCTCATTCTCTCCCCCTCTCCTTCTCCCTTTCCCCATCTACAAATAATTTGTCTTCTTTTATTTAAAAAAAAAAGGCAAAAAGAAAACTCAAGCTTTGGAAGTATGACAGATCTTGTGGGTCATGCTGTTTACCTCCCCTTTAGGAGCTATCTGAGATTTGAGCCTGGGTATAGACCCAGGGGCAGAAGTGGGTGGTGAGGGTGGATCTTGAGGAGTGTCATCATTTTCTTGCTTGGTAACTGCATCCGGGATGGTTATTACTATTTCCATAGGCAATACACGTTTAGCCTTAGGTATAGGAGGAGAGGCCAATACTACATGAGACATGGGAGATGGGATGCCTTTGCCACTGAGGATGGGGAAATCTCTTCCTCTCACAAAATAACCTAATCAGCATTTAGGAGCTCAGTGTCTCCAGCCTCCTCAGGTTCCTCCCAAATATCTCCATCTCAGTGTACAGGATCCTGTTCTTCTTGATCACCACCCTCACTTTTACTTCAGATATACTTCAAGGCTGAGTGGTAAACTTATGCTGTAATTGAGTCAATTGAATTATGAGGGTTTTGGTTTGGGTTTTTGCAACTTCAGCCTTGTGATTAAAGGAGAGAAGATTCTCCTTTAGGACATAATTTTGACCATTTATGTGTTTCTGGAGCTGGGAATTTTAATCTTTGAGCTCCCCATTTTCTTTTATTAATTTGTAGTCACACTTAGACTTTAAATTGCTTATTTATGCCTGGAGCTCATGATTTTCTTTTATTAGTTTTGCTCAGAGATGCTAAGAGCAACCAGCCAGCATTATGGTATTCCCCACTCTTCCAAAAATGTTCAAAAGTATTGTATACATAGTCACTAAATTCCTGTATCTCACAAGTGATGAACTGGGACAATCAAATATACCTATATTGCATATTAAACAGGTCACACCACTCTCCACATTTTCAGAAGGACAGGCTTTGGCAACTTCAGGTCTCCAATTTCAGAGTCAGCTGTAGGAACTACTATATCTATGAGAGAAATTTATCCTTACAATTCTGTTTCTCTAGGACATGCTTGGCACCAAAATCTGTTTAGCTAGGGTTTACTAGAGGAACAGATTTAATACCAAATGTCCATATGATTATATAAAGGACTTACTATGTAGGCTTATGGTTGCTGCCTACAGAACCAGGGGTGGAAGAATACAAAATGGACACCTGTGCTGGGACCCCGAAGGAAGGAGCTGCAGGCAAATGTCCAAAGGCAATGGTGAAGACCATAGCTTTCTTTTCCTCTTTCTTTTCCTCCAAAGAAAAAGAGAAGACTTACTTTTTCATTTCCTTTTTATTCCATCCAGGCCATAAGCATATTGGTTGGTGCCACTCACATTTGGGGTGAGTCTTCCTTCTTCAGTCTGTGGCCTGTCAATCATCCACAGACACATTGAGAGCTTCACTAATCTGCTATGTGATTCTGACTCAAGTCAGGTAAACATAACACAATTAACAATCATACTAAAAAAATTTAAAAAAATAAAATCATACTATTGGTGGATATAAACATTAATACATTAATTAAATAATCTTATAAACATATTCAAAATTACAATTATCTAAATTCTTCTAAAGAGAATGCCTGAGGCATATGATAGGGAACTGGTAAAATCAGGGAGATCAGAGAAAGTGATTGAAGTAGATATTAAAGAAGATTTTGATGAATAATTACTGTCATACTTTCTTACTGCTGGTACAAAATACCCAGTACCCACAAGTTAAAGGAGGAAAGGTTTATTTTAGCTCACAGTCTGTAGAGGTTTCAATTAGTAGTGAGCTGGCTCCAAGGCAGGTTGGCATGGTAGGCAGGAAACATGGAAACTTCCTTCGTTCCCTTTTTATTATACCCACGCTACAAGCCTATTTGTTGGTGCCACAGACACTGAGGGCGGGTCTTCCCTCTTCAGTAAATCCATCATCCACACCCAGAACTACGTTAAACCAATCAGTTGACTAATGCAGTATCACATGCCATGATCCAGTCACTCCCAAAAGCCCCACCTATGAGTGCATGAGGCTTTGGGGGGATATCTAGATATAAGCCATAACAATTACCTACATGAAAAGTTAAAAAAATATTCTTTTTCTGGTACTGGGGAGTGAATCTAGGGCCTTGTACATGCTAAGCAAGAGCTCTACCGCTGACCTATATCCCCAGTCTCTTAAAAAAAAAAAAAAGTAAAAACAGATAGCACTCTGAACAAATGGATGTGTCCTTGAAAAACATTCTTTTTTTTTAATTTGATGCTGGGGATCGAACTCAGGGCCTTGTGCTTGCAAGGCTAAAAACATTTTTAAACTAGGCATGGTGGTGCATGCCTGTGGTCCCAGCGCTTGGGAGGCTAAAACAGGATTGCCATGAGTTTGAGGCCAGCCTCAGTGATATATAGCAAAACCTTGTCTTAAAATACAAAAAAAACCTTTTAATTACATCATGGATTATTAGATGACTATTTTATTTTGCCAAATGAGACAGAGCTCATTACCAATTCTACTTCTATTTTTGTAATAATAGATGTATGTGCCAAGGAGATTTTTTTACACAAATGAGCAAATGGATGAGACTTTTGTCAAATACTGTATTTGTTACTTAATTCTGTCTTCTTAAATTTTATTAAAGGATTAGAAAATATCCCATTTGCAAAAAAAACCTTACTCATTGATATAACTACTTTTTCTATCTCTGCAAATATTACCAAAAAGATTTTACCAGAATTTATCAATAATTAATTATTCTTGTTATTCTTTCACTTAGAGGCATTTTATTTTAGATTTTAAATTTGATGAAAACCATAAAAGCTGGGAGTGGTGGTGCATGCCTCTAATTCCAGCACTGGGGAGGCTGAGGCAGGAGGATTGCTATGAGTTTGAGGTCAGCCTGAGTTATATAATAAGTTTAAATCCAGCCTGAACTACATAGTGAGACCTTGTCTAATAAGAAAAACCCAGAAAATCAGAATCTTACATCTCAGGATTTTTTGCTGATTATGAACAAAGTCCTATTTTAACTACTTAGGCCATTTTAAAGTGCCTTAAGAAGGTATTACAGATAGCAGAAATTGGTTTTATAAATATATACTGGTTTGTAATCTCAAAATTAAACAAAAAGTTTAAAATATTTGATAGAAATAACCTGTCAACACCTGAGAAGTAGAAATAAATTCTAATCAAATGAAACAGTTTCCTAAAATTCTGGGCATTATATTCTAGATTACATTTTGGGAACACTTTGTCTTGCCAGGAACAAACGTAAATGCTTTAAAGCAGAAATTTATCTTCTTTGCAGAAATAAACAACATAAAGAAGGTATTTTAGGGCTGGGGATTTAGCTCAGTGATTAGAGTGCTTCCCTGGCAAGCACAAGGGCCTGAGTTCGATCCCCAGCACTGGGGGGAAAAAAAAAAGAAGGTATTTTATAGTTAATAAGTACAGGTTTTACAAAAAGGTATAAAATATTGGAGGGCATTTTTACAGAATTTACAACATATTTCTGTTAAGGTAATAAAGAAAAAAAATGAGTGGCAGAGAGATTTCTGCCTAAACAAGAATATGGATTTACTATACCAATTTTTTCCCTAACTGAATCTGTTTCAACTTGAATATGGTTATGAAATGAATTGAAGCTTCCAACTGAACACCCACAAATAAAACTAATTTTCCTAGATTGTGAGCCAGAGATGTTAGGTTTGTTTATTAAATCAAAACTGATCATTTTCTTTTTGAAAATTGCTGATTTGGGATAAGCTTTTTAAATGGGGGAGTATAATTGCAGTAAATACTCTTCCCCCACCAAAAAAAGTATGTACTAAAGGAACAGTTTATTGCTTAAAAGATAATAAAAGTAAAGCTCCAAAAAGAAGATACTTTCAACGTATCCTAACTAGATCTTTCCTTTTTTTTTTTTTTTTTTTGAGACAGGGTCTCCCTCTGCAGTTCAGGCTGGCCTTGAACTCACTGTGTAGCCCAGGCTGGCTTCGAACTCAAGGTGATCCTCCTGCAGGCATGCACCACCAAACCCAGGTAGATCTTTTCTTTTTTTAAAAAACCGCTTTATTGAGATTTAACTCACATGTCACAAAATTCACCCAATTCAGTGGTTTTTAGTATTCTCACAAGGTTGTACAATCATCATTACAATATAATTTCAAAACATTTTCATCCATACACACACACAAAAATCCTTTAGCAATCTCTTCCCAGATCTTTTACTTTTGTCCAAGGTAGACTTTCTCCAAGTCAAGGTAGGCAATCCAGAAGTTGTGTAATGACTGGTTTTGAGTTTCCTTTGCAGTTACAGAGGTTAATGAGATGCTAATTAGTTATTCGACTCATCTGTTGGGTGCTAGCCAATCTTTTCTTTTTCTAAATTGAAGTAAAATTCACGTAGCATAAAATTAACCATTTTAGCCACGTGCAGTGATATACATGTATTCCTAGCAACTTGGAAGGCTGAGGCAAGAAGATCAGAAATTTGAAGCTAGTCTGGGCAACTTAGTGAGATCTTGTAATATATAATACAACACAACACAACACAATACAATACAATACAGGGGTGGGGGACATAGCTCAGTGGTGGAGCACTTCCCTAGCACACATGAGGCTCTGAGTTCAATCCCCAGTACCACATGCACACAAAAATTAACCATTTTAAAATACAATTCAGTGGCACATTCACAACGTTGTGTAACCACCTCCTCTATCTAGTTCCAACACGTCGCCCAAAAGGAAGCCCCATACCCATTCAGCAGTCATTCCCATTTTTTCCTCCTTGCTGCCTCTGGGCTGCCAATCTGCAACCTGTCTATGTAGCTACCTACTCTGGATACTTCATATAAGCAGAATTATGTGACCTTTTGCTTAGGGTTTCCTTCAGGTAATGTAAGCTTTTCAAGGCTCATTCACATCGTAGTAGGTATCAATATGTTTTGTTCCTTTTTATGGCTAAATCATATTAACGTATGCTTATATATGTATATACTCAACTTGTTTATCTAGTCTTCTGTTGACAGACATTGGGTTGTTTCCACCTTTTGCCCATTGTGAGAGATGCTGCTATGAACATGCATGTACATGTACATGTGCTTACTTAAGACCTGTTTTCAATACTTCTTTGGATCTATGAGTGAAACTGCTGTGTCACAGTAATTTTGTTTAACTTTTTGAGGAATCACCAAATTGTCTTCCACAGTGGTTGAAAATCTATGTTCCCATCAGCAGCGTATGAGGCTTCCAATTCCTCCACATCCTCAACAATGGTTATTTTCAATCATGTTTTTGATTATAGCCTTCTTCATGGGTATGATGTGGTATAACCAATAATCTTTTCACAGAGAAAAATGGAAATATCTTTACTACATAAAACATTTTACTACATTTATTTACATATTTTACAGAAATTTACTCAATATTCAAGAAAATGTAAAATACATGTCTATAATCCCAGCTACCCGGGAGGCCTAGGCAGCAAGATGACAAATTTGAGGCCATTTGGAGCAACTTGGTGAGCCCATCTCAAAATTTAAAAAATAAAAAAAATAGAAAGGACTAGGAATGTAGCTCAATGTGCCCTAGGTTCAAACCATAGTACTAAAAAATAAAATATAAATGTACTTGTTGCATATTTTCTTAAAAGCATGATGCTGACTTGTGAAAACATATAAACATACTTTCCCTGTACTTCTCCTAAAAAGAATGCAAAATATGGATGATACCCACGGTGAGACATTCAGCTTTATTTTTTGACCAAAGAAAGAACAACTACCTCTGTAGCCCATTATTACTTTCCAGAACAAAAACAAAAATTATAAATCTTGAATATTTTAGTTCCCAAAAAAAGAAGATACAGACCTTTCCTGAATGAAATAAGGAACTGCCACTTTTAATATTTTATACTGCACTCTTTTTTTTTTTTTTTTTGGTGCTGGGGATCGAACTGAGGGCCTTGTGCTTGCAAGGCAGGCACTCTAACCTCTGAGCTAAATCCTCAGCCCTGCACTCTGTTTTGATCTCCAGGCAATACAGCGATGTATCCTTTTTTTTTTTTTTCCAGTACTTACACTGAGCTACATCCCTAGCCCGTTTTAAATTTTATATTTTAGCTGGGCATGGTGGCACATGCCTGTAATCCCAGCACTCAGGAGGCTGAGCCAGGAGGACGGCTTCAAATTAGAGGCCCGCCTGCACTAGCGAGACCCTGTCTCACCCTTCCCAGATGTTTGTGTATTTTGATGCAGGATGTCACTAAGTCACTAAGCTGCCCAGGCTGGCCTTGAACTTGCAATCCTCCTCTCTCAGGCTCTCAAAGTGCTGGGATTACAGGTGTGAGCTGCTACACCTGGCTCAGCAATGTATCCTTTTGTAAAAAGTCAGGATTTGAAATATGTCATATTAAAGAGCCACTGTTCCATATATAATATATATTATATAACATATATATATATATATATATATATATATATATAAATCTCACAAGGGTCGAACTGTGCTTAAAGTCAAAGTTTGCCCTCAAAAAAAAAAAAAAAACGTAAATCAGGAAAGATATGAAGTCTACAGCTGTACCTTGATTAAAGGAGCACTTGCCAATACCAGGATTATATAACAACCTGGAGGATTTTAATGCACCTAGGGAATGAATCACAGCAAGATGAAGGATGGGTGAGGTTACCCCTTCTTTGTAGGTTAGGGGGAGGCAGATTGAGAAAGGGGAGGAAAGAAAGGAAAACTGCCTCAATTACTTTTTCATGAAGATGAATTTTAGGAAGGCATACACATGAATGAAGAATAGCAAATTGATTCCCTTGAAACTGTTTCCCACATATCCCTTGAAAAGTCTTTCCGTACATATTGTACAGTTTGAAAACTGCCCAAAGGTACAATGATATCTCTTCAGCCCTCATTCATTGTCCCATCACTCTATGCCTTATGAATTCCTGCAGCTCTTATGGCCTATCATTTAAGAATTAATTTCTCTTTAGGTGACTAAAGAAAGCAGTCTTACTTTCATGTGTGGGCCCTAAGGAATGAGAATTTTGATTTTTCAAAAGGGAAAAATGCATTCTAGGGAAGAGCATGTTTTCATCAGGATGTAAATTCAGCTTTTATAACCAAGATTCAGATTAATAGCAATGGCTTTCAAAAAATCCACATTGGCCTTCTTTCCACACTTCACAAATGCCAACCTTAGCCAGGAGTGGTGGCGCACGCCTATAATCCCAGAACTGAGGAAGCTGAGGCAGGAGGATTGCCTTGAATTCAAGGCCAGGCTGGACTACGTAGTGAGTGGTGAGCTCAAAGCCAGCCTGAACTACATAGTGACATCCTGTCTCCAAAAAAAAACAAAAGCCAACTTTGTTCTCACCTGCTTGCTCCTGTCCGGCCAGTTGTAGAACTGTGCCCTCCTTCTTCTGCTGGAATGTTCTTCTCCAGGTCTGTCATGACTGACTTCTGCTTGTAATTAGGAAAGGCCTTCCAGGACCATACAAATATAGCCATCCAGTTGCACTTTTATCACACTGCAGTAATGGGCTGGGGATGTAGAGTGCTTGCATAGTGTGCATGAGGCCCTGGATTTAATCCCCAGCAATGTTCACAAGAACACGGACATGTTCACACACACACACACACAATTGGGAAATAAAAGGTAGCAGCTCCAATGAGGAAAACAGGCTTAGAATGGCAAAGTACTCTCATATCACTAGAGACAGACAAAAATTAAATCTTTAGGATGTTCCACCTCAATGGCTAGGGAAGTGTACAAGATTCAGAAATCAGTGCTCACTTGGGCAGCACATATACTAAAATTGGAACAATACAGAGATTACTATGGCCCCTTCGCAAGGATGGCACGCAAATTCGTGAAGCATTCCATATTAAAAAAAGAAAGGATTCAGAAATCATAAAGGTAGAATGGTTCCTGATGATAGAGAAGTTTCAATGAGGGATGTGTCAATGCGGGGTTAAGTGTTCTGTCAAAAAAAATGGGAATAAGCAAATGGCCACTGGATTTAGAAAGAACATTTATAATCACTGAATGAATGAGTAAAAATACAGTATGGAGTTTAAAGAAAGAAGGGCACAGGAAGTATGTCTTCCCTACAGCAATTTGGTAGTTAAGAGAATAAGGAGTGTAGCAGGATTGAATGGGTTTCTTTCTGTGATACCTATTCATTTCTCAAGAGAAATGAGCAAGAGAACGGAGAAGACTGAACATGCTGTAGGAAAGGTACACGTTAATATGCGCTTAAGGAGTGTACAAGTCACTTTAGGCACTTTTGCGTACATGCAAAATTTTGTGGTGGGATAGGGAGTGGGAGAAAGTGAATTTGTAGGTTTATTATTATTATTTTGGGTGCTGGGGAGAGAACTCAGGGGCTAGGCAAGCACTCTACCACTGAGCTAAATCCCCAACCCCAACAGGTTTATTGTTTTACAAAAGGCCGGGCAGTAAAGTTAATAACCACTACTGAAAAGAGAATAGACAGGATAGGATGGGGTTAGATCAGAGGTCCAGAGAAGGACTAAGCTTTAGAGAGAAAATGGAAAACTTCTTCCCTAAGGAAACGCTATAAACAGATGGGAGGTTCCCCCCACCCACATGGGAAAGTTTACAATTGCATCATCATCTCATTAAAATGAGTAATAAAGACAGAACTGAAAATGGGGAAAGCTTGTGCAAAGACGCTCGAGAGAAGGGGGAACGAAGAAGCCAGGCAGACTGGAGGGAAAAGGTGCCTGGGTTCCTCAGCAGAGGCTTCAGCTCCAGCGTGCTTCGACGCGCCTCCTGCAGCGCCGACCTCTGCGCAACGTCGCGGCCCTGGACCAGGGCTGAAGCCTGCAGCGAGGGCACAGTTCTTACAACCGATCTGACGGCAGCGGGCGCGATCTTATCACACAGTAGTTATCACAAGCAGGGGGCTACCAGTGAGGCCTCTCAGGGACAAAATGCTGAGGTTGCAGACTACTTCCGAACGTCCCCAGTTGCCACACTTTCCCTGCTGTGCTAGGGACGCTGCCTCTAGCCACCTCTCCACCTGTCGTCGTCCTGAGTCACCCTCTAGGTTACAGCCTCCAGCTGGCGCAGAGCCCAGCCTCCTCCGGCGCCCAGCAGCACTCATTCATTCAACCACGCGGGGTTTACGGAGCGACTTCTGGCGCAAGGCCCCGTGAGGGGGCTGTGGCCGAGGCCCACTGGGTCCTCCGGGGTCCACCCAAAACTCCAGACCCGGTCGGGGTCCAGCGGGTCCCCGCGGTCATCCCTGACGGACGAGAGGGCCCGGGGCCACCCCACTTGTCCCAGCCGCCTACGAGTCTGGCACCCTGCCGAGTGGGGAGTATGCAGCCAGGTCGGCCTCTGCCCCGTCCTCATCCCCGCCGCCGCCGCGAGATCCCGCGGGAACAGCGCTCTCGGGCCGGGCTGCGCGGCTCAGAGCACGGGTCCTAACGGCGGCGACAGCCAGCAGTGTGACCTTGAGACCCGGGGCCACACCCACCGGCCCCACCGCGGCGCCCGCAACCTCACGGGCGCCAGTCTGGGCCCCGAAATCTTTCCCTATCCTTCCCCCGGCGTTTTTCTTTCCGTAGCCAATCTGGGAGCCAAGTAGTGTGAGCCAATAGCCGGGGCCAAAGTAGCCGGAGTGTGGAGCCTATCAAAGATCCTTCTGAAATTTCTCCCGCCCCTGGAAAGCCAGAGGCGGGCTAATCGCACATGTCCGCCAATCGTCAGCCAATAAACAAGAAGCGTCCAAGATCAAAGGGGAAGGGGTGGGTTCCAGGCGGCAGCTATGCCTCAAGGCAGAAGAGTGACAGGCAGCTTCACGAATGTCTATAGACAAATCTTCCTTACATCAGGAAATAGGTGGAGCCAGGTTGGCTTCTACGCCAATGGTTGGCTGGGGGCGTGTCCTCCGGCGAGCGGGAGCCAGAGGCCCGGGGCTCTCTGGGCCGCGCCTGAGGCGGACGCAAAGGGGCCGTGGGGCGGCCGGGTGGGCGCCGCGGCTGGCCCGGGTGGATGGAGTTGGAAGGGCGGAGTGCAGGCGGTGTGGCGGGGGGACCAGCGGCTGGGCCCGGGCGGAGCCCGGGGGAGTCGGCGCTGCTGGACGGGTGGCTGCAGCGGGGCGTGGGCCGGGGGGCCGGCGGCGGGGAGTCCGGGGCCTGCAGGCCCCCGGTTCGGCAGGATCCAGACTCCGGCCCGGACTACGAGGCGCTGCCGGCTGGAGCCACTGTCACCACACACATGGTGGCGGGCGCCGTGGCAGGGATCCTAGAGCATTGCGTGATGTATCCCGTCGACTGCGTCAAGGTGAGACCTGGACCGGGCTCCGAACCGAACCTGGGGCCGACCCGACCCTGTGTCCTGTCTAGAGCCAGGATCCCAGCTGAGAGCCGGAGCCGACGGGGTTACTTCCTGGCTCCTGCCAACTACATGATTCCAACGATACTCCATACAAGCAAGGTCCTGGCTGGGAGTTGAGCCCAGTCAGGAACCAGGACCTATTTCTAACCGTCAGTGAGATTTGAATCCGGACTCAGAATTAAATATCTGTCAGCCAAAACCATGGATCCCAGCTAGGACTAAACAGGCATAGGGTGGGATGGGGAATCCCGAAGCGCAGGTAAGTGCTACTAACTCGATTAAGGTGAAAGCCAACTAGCATGAATCAGACTGAATCTTGCGGCTTGAGACGTTCTTCGAGTAAATGCTTTTACAGGCTTCTTGCTGTATCTTCCTGTAAAAGTTGCCGGGCAGAAACCAGAGTGTGGGATCTTTGAGCTAGATAAAGGATACATTAAATCTTAACCCATGAGTGTTTGAAAATCATTGTGCAGACAGGAGTCAGAGTTTTAGAGTGGAAATCATATGGGAAAGATCGTTTTCAGGAAAAGGTTTCGGTTTCTCTGTGACGGGAGTGTGCTAACCCACCCATTTCCTGAAAATAAAAGTGAGCTGGGATTAAGACTGTATGTTCAAGGAGTGCATACTATACTTCTTTGGGCACCTGAGGTTGACAAAAAAGGAAAAGTTGCCTAGGAGGGAAGTGTGCTGATATTAGAAAGTAGATGTAAGTGGAGAAAATGGAACTGAGATCAACATGATGACACAATTAGTGTGAAAGTAAAGCTAATTGCTCCACAGCCAAGCAGGATAATTAATGGATACCGAAGTCAGGGTCTCCTGAAGAAAGTTAGGTGAAGATGGGAAAAGATGATCGTTCTTTATAGTGTTTATCTGTGTACACTAGTAAAGATGCCAACCTCTAAAAGTGAGATCTAAATTTAGGGGACAGTAAACTCCAAGGGACTGCTGAAATAAATATGATAAGAAACTGGTGCTTCCTTTACATGTTAATGGTAATAGTCAGTGGCAGTAGTCTGGCAGTTCTTTGATTTATGTTTTCTTCTCAAATTAAGAATATACTATATATTCAAAAGGAAGAGAGTATCAATCTGGGCAATGCAAAATAGGCCTCTTCTGCTTTTTCATGGTTCCAGTACCATTTCATGTTTTCATTAGTAGTGTGGGTGGGAAAATAGGGAAAGTGTTCACAAAGCTTTGTAAATGTCGCTGAGTTGGCAGGAGTATTCTAACACATTACAAGGTAACTCCTAACAAGGGTCATAGCCAGTGAAAATGTGGTTAAATGCACTTGACTAAGGTGAACATTAGAATTTTAAAGGCTTGTGTCAACTGAGAGAAATAAACAGTAAAACCTGTGTGAAAGAAATAACTTGAAATGTAAAATATATAAATACAAAAGATTCCAATATTTATGTAAGACTCTATGTTGAATGACTGTGAGTTAATAATGCTACATATCCAAAAGTTAATATGATCTAGCTGCAGAGTATCCTCACTCCATTTCCACTGTGAGTAGAGTACAGGGTCTAGGGTGCTATGATTCAGGATGAGTAGTAAATGAAAAAGAGATCAGGGAAAGCAATGAAAAGTATTGATTGGCTTAGAAAATACAACGTAATGATGTGACTAACTTATAAATATTGCTATTTATAAGCAGTTTAAACTATTATTATAATGCAATCTAAGGCTGTCTCCATACTCTGTATATTTACATAATGCTGTTGTTATAAACATTTTATAAATTCCTGTTAAAAATGTCTCAGAATATTTAGGTATATCCTTAGTAGGGGCAGATCTTTGTCGTGTGACAAACAAGTTAATGAAAAGATTGATTTTGTAGGAACAGAGACCATCCAGATCAGAGATAGCAAATAAAGTGAGAACTCAAAATGAATGGGTAATACTGCTTGGGATCAAAGCTAAGGTGAGGATGGAAAGCAAGATGACTGATTTACTTCTGAGGCCTGTAAACCCATTGAGGGAACTCTTGTAAAAGAGTTCCAGAAAGTTTTGCACAACCACAGCAATACTGGAATAAGTCACTTCTAGCCTTCCAAGGAAGCTATTTTGAAGAACAGTCCTTATTTATCTATATAAGCTTTGGAAGTTTTGTTTAAAAGATTAGTTTTAAAAAAACCATAGTGCTTTGAGGAACAGCATTACAGTTGTTCCTTAAAGCCCTACATTAAAGGAAATTACTTGATCAGAAGGAAAAATGTTCAGGAGTCTTAGAATACAAAAGCTTACCTTAGAAGAATCATTTTTGCTTGTTAATTCTGAGATTTAAATGATTAGAGGGGAGACCAGTATGACTTAGTGTCTCAGTGTTAAATGCTTTTTTGTAAACATGAAAGTTAAAGACACATTCTGTCTTTTAGAAGGGGCTTCCTAGTTCACCTCTCCCCTAGCAGCTATTCTTTCACCATAAATGGATGGTGGAAAGCAAAAGCAGCCCAAGCTTACCCTAAAATTTGGAGGCAGGTATCTGGATTGGAGCCTAAAGGGCAACCATAGTGTTTGGAAATGAAAGCTGATGTTGCCTCTTGGCATGTAGGCTTCTGTATCCCCAGCCACTTATCAGGGTCAAGTTGACTTAAAATATCCTTGGGAGGGATCATGGGAAGTCAACACAGCCTTGCTAGGCCATGGTTATCCACGTATCTATTTCCATAATCAAATAGGGAGGCTTGGGAACCCAGTTAAATCCTAGTCTCCTTTCCTAGCCCTCAGAAGCTTTCCTAGCCCTCAGACTTTATCTGTAGGGACAGGCTCTGCAACCCAAAGCATTCAGAATCCTCAAAATTATCTAAGGACCCACCTACTATCAACTTGGTGTTTTTGGTTCTACAATGGCAAAGCAAGTATCAAATTACATAATAAGTTAAAAAGGGAGGGAGAGCAGTCTTTTCCAAATTTCAGATGTAAATGGTTAGACACATTTACTAGTGAAAGGTTAGGAAATGGAAACATTGGCCGATTTGATTTTCTTGCATATGATAATAGTTAAATATTCAAAACATGACAATTGTTCTTGTGTGCCAAGCACTATCTGAAATACTCTGTGTATATTTATTCATTTAATCTTTGAAACAACTTCGTGGACACCATTTTCATTATTTTATAGATGAAGAAAGGAGGCTTAGAGAGCAGTTAAATAACATGTCCAAGGTCACAATTTAAGTGGCAGAGTCATGATTTGAATCCAGTCTGTGACTCACAAGTCTTTCCTGTAGCCTCCCAAAAGCAGATTTCAAGAATGAAAGAAGGCAAAGATTTCACAAGAGAACTCCTCTCTGAATATATGACTTTCGGATTAACAGCCAAACATGTAAGTCATTATAGCCACAGAGAAACTTTAAAATAAAAACAAAAAATACAGAATTAAGCCTGATTTAGTAGTGGCTAAGAACCAGTTAGTTACCCATGCCCATTTGTGAAGTGATTTATACAAGAAACAATGCTGCCTTGATCTGTAAATTCTTGGATATGAGCAAATAGAGTCATATTTTAAAACAATAAAGGCCTTATGTTTACAGCACCTTATGAATCGCCAGTGGTTTTTACATGCCTTATTTCTTTTAATCCCCACAACTGTTTGAGGAACCAGCCATTTGACTTTATAGATGACAACTTTGAAGCTCAGAGAGGTTTAGTGACATATTCAAGACAATACATCTGGCAAAGCTGGGACTCAGCTCAGGCTTTCTTCCTCAAATATGGGTTGTCTTACTAAGCCATGTATCTCCCTGTTAGTTTGTTTGGCTTTCTTCAAAGCTAGGCAGTGGTTTTTCATAATGAAGGCTTTTCATAAATTCTTAGAGATTTCATCTTTTGTGGGGGGAGTGGGGATCAAACTCAGGGCCTTGTGCTTGGTAAGCAAGGGCTCTACTGCTGAGCTAAATCCCTAGCCCCTGAGATTTCATCTTTTTGTGAAAGGTAGTTTTATTGGCCGGCAAATACAG
Source organism: Hystrix cristata (assembly GCA_004026905.1). Classification (NCBI taxonomy): domain Eukaryota; kingdom Metazoa; phylum Chordata; class Mammalia; order Rodentia; family Hystricidae; genus Hystrix; species Hystrix cristata. Next base: position 27,702 of record PVJO010018590.1, read on the forward strand.
GCATCCATATTCATTTTTATATTTGGCATAGCTTATGCTCAGGTTCTCTGCATAAGTGTGGATTTTCATTCAGTTAATTTTGTTGAGCTAAATTTAGATGGGTGTCTAAAATGTTCAGAGTAACCTACCCACAGTCTAGTTTTCTCTTGGGAATGAAGAGTTCCAGGCCTATGAGGCCAGAACTTTCAGGACTAGTTGCCAAATGTGCCATTGACTCCAACAGAGCAATACAATTTCTGTATATTTCCCCTGAACAAGATCAGTTTCAGACAAATTTATGGAAACATAATTGTTAAGCCATGAGGCCCAGTTTAAATACACATCCTTTAAATACAGCACACCCTTTATTGCAAATTCATGGAATCTTTTTGAGAAGTGGAAAAGAATGTGTCAGTTGTAATCAATGATACTGTATATTTCTAATCGAACATCCAATAAATTAACCTTTTAAGTGTGCAGTTTTTGTGTTGGTAGAAGGCAGAAAAAAACTGTAGAGGAATGTGGATTGCTTGCGGCTAACTAGGACCTGTTAATCTGGTTAGTTTCTTTTCTCCCATGCTCTTGAGAAAAGGCATTACTCTTGGATTCCATCTGGTCAACAGAAAGCCCAAGACTTAAATCCAAACTGAATTAGTGATTAGAACAAAGGCATTTAAACTACCTAGGCATCGTATTAGTATCTGTGCTACTGTAACTGTGAAATGGGTTAGTAGATGAGATTTTTATGGGGAGACACACAGGAGAGGAGGTCTGATTTGGAGAAGCGTTCCAAATGAGGTTAATTTCCTAAATGTCAATACAATTTTCTGGGGATGTCACACAAGTTTCTACCATACAGTTGTTCCAATCATTGAATCTTCCTGAGATTCCAAGGATCATGTTTCACAGGGGCTGATTTTATTTACTGATGCCAGTTTTAGGATTCAGTCAGTTTAGATAAGTCTGAGGCCAACCATGGTGGCACATGCCTGTAATCCCAGCACTTGAGAGGCTAAAGCAGGAGGATCGCCATGAGTTCCAAGGCCAGCCTGAACTACCTAGTGAGACCCTGTCTTAAAAAACCATAACAAGGGCTAGGGATTTAGCTCAGTGGTTAGAGTCCTTGATTTGCAAGCACAAGGCCCTGAGTTCGATCCCCAGCACCCAAAAAAAAAAAAGAACAAGTGTAAAAAACCAAAGACAAACAAAAAAATCTGAAAGGCCCTTTAGTTTTGGAGACTAGGTTGTTTTCTAGCTAGACACTTCCACCTCCACATTTTCAGGGCAAACTTTCCCAGGAAACTAGAGCAGCATCTATTAAGACTGCTACTTCTAGCCAGGTGTGGTGGCATATGCCTGTAATCCCAGCACTTGGGAGGCAGAGGCAGGAGGATCACTATAAGTTTAAGGCCAGCCTGGGTTACATAGTGAGTTCAAGACCAGCCTGAACTACATGACAAGACCCTGTCTCAAAATCCAAAAGAGAGAGAAGTAATGTTACTTCTTTCTGCCAAGACCCTAATTTATAGACCCAGCTACCCATGCCAGATAATCTGAAAAGTGGTCAAAAGATGAGCCACCATCTCATTAATTAGTACATTGTATGGTCAGGAAGCAGGGCCAAGGTTGGTATTTAGAAATAAAGCATGAAGTATATGATAGGGTGAGTAAATACTTGAATTTAGAATCCATTTGGAAAACTCTTAGCCTGAGTTTATTAAGGCACAAAAACAACTTTTGCATCACAGCCTTGATATTCATTGCCAAAGCAATGAATCATTTTGGAGTTCTAAGACATTAGTAAGTAGTAATGTTCTCAGGGCAAGTAATGGTGTTCTACTCTTGGGGTTACAGATGACTAGAACAGGAAAGGTCCAAAGCTTGGAAATATAAGACACAGATTTGGGAAGCAGTAAAGTTGGGTGCCACATATCACTTCCACAGACTGGCACAGTTCAATCTAGAAGGCCTGCCCAATTCCCAAAGCCCAAGTGTTAAGGTGAATTGAGAAGTTGGCATCACTGACATTGCACTTCTTGCTGTGCTTTCAGACCCGGATGCAGAGTCTACAGCCTGACCCAGCTGCCCGCTATCGCAATGTGTTGGAGGCCCTCTGGAGGATTATAAGAACGGAGGGCCTATGGAGGCCCATGCGGGGGCTGAACGTCACAGCAACAGGCGCAGGGCCTGCCCACGCCCTCTATTTTGCCTGCTACGAAAAGTTGAAAAAGACATTGAGTGATGTAATCCACCCAGGGGGCAATAGCCATATTGCCAATGGTATTGAGCCTTCCTGTGCTGGTTCCCCTACTTTTCCAGCTCTTTGGCCTTTGCTGCTGTCAGTGCTTCCTGGTCTCAGCATGGTGTGGAGCTACAGTGTTGGGCTGGGGTAGGCCAGATTATAGGAAGGGACTTCCAAACCTGGTGTTCTCAGAACAGGCCGCTTCAACCCCATCCCTCCTTTGGGGCACCTCAACAAAGGGTTACAGTTGAGGTGCCCTAAACCTGCCAGCCTGACTTTTTCCTGTCCTCTTCTCCCTGGCATCAGCTGTGGAGACATACACTGAACTACCCCTATTATATACTTCTTGATATTCAGGTGGTGTCCTGCTCCTCAGGGCAGGATTGGAGGTGACCCAGGCACCCAAAGAAGACACTAATGGAGGCTTAGCTCTTCACCTCACCTTTTCAGGATTCCAGCTGACCAGAGGCAGTTTGTCACTGGGGACTTGACAAGTAGTGAGGGTGGGGCTAGGTGACTGGAGAATCCCGAAGGTGGGAGGTTTAGTGAAAGCAAAGGAAGGGATAGCAGCTCAGGGTTTCAAGATTGCCTGAAAACTAACTGAGTGGGGAGAGGGTGGGGATACAGTAGTTCAGGACTTGAAGGGAAGATCTAGATGGACAAATGTTAAAATTTGGAGATTGGTTGGACAGCTTAAAGGCAACAGGATTAAAGGCAGGGTTCTATGGTGAAGATCTGACCACACAAACTCTATGTGCTCCCTCCACTGGCCACACTTGATGTGTCGGCCTCCTTTGGTAAGAGTGTATCTGCTTCCTATCTGAGCCATAAACTGCATTTATTCTTAAGACCGTCTATACTGATAAAATCTGGGCTGTTTTCTTTGCCTCTTCTGGGCCTTCCTGTCAGGGGTGTGGAATATACATTGATGACCTTACTAGATTGGTGGGAACAAATCTCTTCCTTTCTTGGAACAGGTGTTTAGGAGCAGTGGGTTCCCTTCTTTCGGACTGGCTCTTAACAACATTCCCTTGCTCACTGTGGCTTAGCATAGCCACTGCCCATCACTTAGGGGGGCCTCAGTGAATTGGTCACCCCCTCCTGGCCTTACATGTGGCAGTTGTCTTCTCATTTGCAGGTGCAGCCGGGTGTGTGGCAACATTACTTCATGATGCAGCCATGAATCCAGCAGAAGGTAGTGATTCCTCAGCTGGTTCCTCTGGTCAGCTGCATCTGCATGTCTGCGTCTTTGCTTTATATATAGTTTGTAGAAAAAAGTCAGAGCACATGTCAGTTTGAGTGAGAAATCATGCCATGTTGCTTCGTTGTATCACTAGAGGGCGCTCCCTCCATATTTTCAGAATTTGGGAGATCACCTCCCCTCCCTTGGACAGGAAGCATATTTATTGGGATTTTAGTCATTTTTGGGAGCTTCCCTAGAAAAAAGAAATGGCTGTATCAGTCTGTTCCTGGGCTTTCCTAGAAGTCCCCTTTGTAGTATGTTTGATCTCTTAGGAAAGTTTAGCAGATTATTTCATTTTGCTTCAAGGAGATGAAGATGGATTTTGACATTTAAGTTTGTCTTATTGGAATGAAAATACTTGAGATAGGAATGAAAGATTAAATCATAGAGCTCCGGCCCTGTATTTCTGGTTTGACTTTGACCTTTAGTTGGGAGGCAAGCACTGTAACCACTGTGCTAAATCCCCAGCCCCTTTGACCTTTAGTTGGAAGAAAATTCTCCAGAAACATTTTCACTGTAAGATCGGGTGCTGAAATAAGTATGAGGGGATAGTGTAGTGCCATGTTCCATACGTTCCAGTTGTGTATCTGTCTGGGCAAGGCCATGGGGTTAAAAAGGCCAAAGCTAAGCTAGAGATCCACAGAACTTATACCACGTTATGTACTTGAGGGAGTAGGAGATGTTTGGAAACTAAAGCTGAACTCTTTTTTTGCTAAGAATCTTTTCTTTGGTAGCAATTCTTTCCCTTTGGGAAAATTACCATTATCATATTTTTAAGAGTTAGGTGCTCCTCATACCTGAGGATTGGGATTGTTATAGCTCCATGTTCATTAGTATGTTCACTGCCATTTCTTGTTGGGAGTTGTGAAAGTGTAAGATAATAATAGCTATTCATTTGAAGAAGACCCTCTGGAGTTACTAAATCATAGGTATATCCCATGTGTTAACTGGCTAGTTTTAAAGAAATCTTCCTGGGAGTGGACCCATTAGTTTTTGACTCTTTACCATCCCTCTGCCTCCCCCACCTCTCAAAAAAAGGAAACAGAAACTTACCAGGCTAACTGGCAGCTCACTTATACTCTTTTCTCTCTCCATTCCATTGGCTGACATGCTGACTCGGGACCCTGCATCTGGACCCTCTTGGTCACTGGCTGGTGGCTGTCACCATTTCCTTCCTCCTTGCATATGATGCTCCAGTGATCAAGCAGAGAATGCAGATGTACAACTCACCATACCACCGAGTGACAGATTGTGTGCGGGCAGTGTGGCAAAATGAAGGGGCCGGAGCCTTTTACCGCAGCTACACCACCCAGCTAACCATGAACGTTCCCTTCCAAGCCATTCACTTCATGACCTATGAATTCCTGCAGGAGCACTTTAACCCCCAGAGACGGTACAACCCCAGCTCCCACGTCCTCTCCGGAGCCTGTGCAGGAGCTGTAGCTGCTGCCGCCACAACCCCACTGGACGTTTGCAAAACACTGCTCAACACCCAGGAGTCCCTGGCTTTGAACTCAAACATTACGGGACACATCACAGGCATGGCTAGTGCCTTCAGGACGGTGTATCAGGTAGGCGGGGTGACCGCCTACTTCCGAGGGGTGCAGGCTAGAGTAATTTACCAGATCCCCTCCACAGCCATTGCATGGTCTGTGTATGAGTTCTTCAAATACCTAATCACTAAACGGCAAGAAGAGTGGCGGGCAGGCAAGTGACAGCACCAAGCAACGCCAGGGGTTCCGGCAGCACTGCCGCATCCTGCCCTCCAGCCGCATTTCTCCTGACATGCTCCAGCCCTGAGTTGAGTTGGAAGAGAGGCAGAGGGCTCTCCCGGCCCTTGGGTTGGCTAACACCGGTTCCTGCCATCCTCTGTTGCTGCTGCCACCTTTCCTTCGAGGCCCTAAGCAGGTGCAGTCGAACACACCACAGCACCTCCAACCAGCCTCTCCACCCTGGGCCTGGCGACCTGCTCCAGACTGTTATAGAGGGATAAGCAGCACATTCCCCTGGTTCCTAATAAAAGAAAAAAAAAAAAAAAAAACTTTAAATTAAATGGTTTCATTGGGTTTGTCTTGCCAAAGAGAAAGTGAAATCCTGGCAGCTGTTTTTTACTTGAAGCATAAATCAAGGGACCCAAAGGAAGGTTTATTGAGAATGCCTGTAGTTTTTGTTTCTGCTGATTTACATGATGATTTAAGACTGTAAGGCCCTATTTCCCATTTTAGTAGTAGGCGTCAAGAAATCTGCCTGATGCTTTAATCACTGGGCCTTTGACAAGCCCTAATCAAGCCCTAATTTAACAGGTACTCTTGATCCTGCTAGTGCCTCTCACCTTGAGCAGTAGCAGCATATAAGAGTAGATCTCTTCTGTTGTAATTTTCAATTCTGCCTGAGTCATGAAAGTTTCCACATAGTACTTTGTTTTCTACCATATTGCAAAATTAAAATTATGCAGGGCTGGAGATTGAGCTCAGTGGTTAGAGTGTTTGCCTTGCAAGCACAAGGCCCCGAGTTCAATCCCCAGCACCAAAAAAAAAATGCAGTGAAGCTGCAAGTTCTGAAGATTGTGTGATAGACACATTTCATTTGACTTTAAGGTTTTTATAAAGTACTTGAGCGAGTGTGATCTTATTTGGTTCTCTCAAAATAGTGAAGCAGGCAGTGTGAGTATCTCTACTTCACAGGCAAGGAAACTCAGAGAGGCCTTGAGTTCCCTAAGGCCTCACAGTAGGTACAGAAGAGAGATCCCAACCCAGATCTTTTGACTCTAGAAATGAATCCCTCTTTCTGCAGAGAGAAAGTGAGTTGAGGGCACATGCCCCAGTGTGCCCTTACTGAAGAAGCTCCTGCCTGATGGCCACTGAGGCTCTCTCTGGGGACCTTCAGAAACATTGGTGAAGGGGCTGGGGATTTAACTTGATTAGAGTGCTTGCCTAGCAAGCGTGAGGCCCTGAGTTCAATCCCCAGCACAAAAAACAAAAAAAAACAAAAAACACCACCGGTGCTATGTGGGTCAGTTCACTGCTCTTGGGGCTATCACCAGTTAGCAAGTTCTAAAGTGCATAGCATAGAAATACACCCCCTAGAACTCCCACTGATCATCCGTGTTAGGTCTTCCATCATTTACTCATTTGGAAACTACTCAGTGTATCTCTAGGGTCAAGGACACAATGATAATGCCAGCCCTCAAGCTTATTGTCTGGAGAGAAAAATACATATAAACAGAAAATATCAAGATAAATGACAAAAGATCATGGGATAAGCCTCAAACACTCCAGATGATATAAGGAAGCCAGGGTACCCCTGGGCGACTTGGCATAGGCTTTTGGAAGAAGGGACAGGTGACACCTGAAAGACAAGCTAAACAGGTGAAGAAGATGGGGGAGGTGTTCCAACCAAAGACCTGGAGGTAGGACAGTAAGAAGTGTTCAGGGTTTGATATGCAAGTGGTTTGGCTGGGTTAAAACAATGTAGGCAAGGTGTGCGGCTGGAGAGCTGAGCAGAGCGTGGCTCATAAAGCAATTTTTCCTGCAGGCAGTGCACAAGTATTACAGGGTTTTAAACAGAGGCAGGGTGTGATCTGCTTTACTATTTAGACAGATCACTTAGGCTCTCTGGAGAAAGGATTAGAAGAGCAAGACCGGACAGGTGGGCAGACTGGTTAGGAGGCTGTTGCAGTAATCCAGGCAACTGCATGGTGGTCTGGATCAGGACTGGCAAGAAGACTGGGGCCATGTGAGGGTTGCAGGAGCAATAGGATCCGGTTACAGGATAAATGTTGTCTTCTACCTGACAGCCCTTCAAGTATCGATGGGTAATCATGTCTGCATACTCTTGGAAAAAACTTGTCAAGGAAACAGCGGGGGATCCTGTGCTCAGCCTTACAGACATAAGTTATGCTGCCTCTCCGATTTAGTGATGGAAAAGAGAGATGTCAATAGTGCCGAATGGTGGACACTGGAGCCAGGATTGCCTATGGAGTAAAAAGAGTGTGATGATACCATTGCAGCGGTGATTTCAGAAGGTTTGCCACTACAAATGTAAGCAAATGGCTGCCACCCAGCACAGACTAAGTAAAACAAAGGGCTGGCTCTCTGGGCTTTGTGGCACACATCTGTAACCCCAGTACTCCGGGAGGCTAAGGCAAAAGGGTCACACGTTCAAGCCTAGCCTGGGCAACTTAGCTACATAGCCAAGACCCTGTCTGAAAAAGCAACCAGGGAGCTGACTCTCCAGACCTTGTACTTGCAGTCAGCTTTGCAAAGCTCCTGGCTGGCATGGCATCTGGTACACAGTAGGCATAATGGAAATAAGGTTCTTTCTACAAGAAAAGGATGTGGGGTGATTTCTGAAAGAATGGTGGCCACTATAGACTCCCTCAGCTTTAATGCTGTTCACAAATAACGAGAAAATCCGAAGTGGTTTCTGACCTCCAGTCGTGCCGTGCAGGTTCTGCAGGGCTCTTGGCCCAGGCATGACAGGAGACATGCAGCCTAGTCTGACAGGGTTGAGATAGCAGGCTGGAGTGCCAGTGACTGGATGCCTGGGTCAGTTCCACGGGGCTTGACGCACCCAGGAGAAATGTGGGTGTTTGGTGGCAGGCTCAGGTCCGTGGTCATTACAGAAAGCCAGGTAGGCTCTTTGACACTTGGAAGACCCAGCGCCAAGCCACCATCAAGGGCAAAGTCCTGCACTGCACCATGTGTCAGGGAAAATGAGAAAATAAGTCACAAGTCAGACAGGGAACATTTACCTGACAGGGAACATTTACCTGATTGGCGAGACAGACCAACATGAATGAAACAATCTCATAGTAACACAAGACAGTGCATAGGCATGTATGGATTATATAAAACTTAACAGTGAGGCACAGCAAAAGAAATCACCAATAGAGTAGGGCGAAAACCCACAGACTGGGAAAAAATATTTGCTAGCTATCCGTCAGACAAAGGTCTAACATCTAGAATATACAAAGAACTCAAAAAAATTAAACCTCCCAAATTTAAAGACCCAATCCAAAAATGGGCAACTGAAATGAATAAACATTTCTCAGATGAAGAAATAAAAATGGCAAATAAATATATGAAGAAATGTTCAACATCACTAGTCATTCGAGAAATGCAAATCAAAACAACATTAA